>VRLP01004113.1:0-53479 GCA_009660295.1 Lophius piscatorius
CTTTATACATATGGATGAAATAATTATTTTTTATAATATAAACTGAAAAAAATAAATATTTAATATTTCTAGCTCAGAAAATTCCAAATTGTCAAAGTTCGAATCCCTTTGACGCCATAATTTGTAAATGAAAAATCTGAGCTTCGCGGGCAGGGCACGGGTAGTGGCCTCTGCGCGCGACAATTATTATTGTATAACTACAATATAACATGAACATGAATTACAATATACTATACCTATCCCATCATCATAAACATCACCACATCTACATATTATATTATTATTATTTTTAACAATATCATATGGTTTAGAATAAAAACCTATTTTATTCTTCCAATTGGTATAATATTCTTTTAATTTAATAAAATTTATAGAATTACAGTTATTTATATTATGTTTTATATCATTGTTATATTCTGTAATATTATTTCTAATTCTATCGGGATGTATTTTCATATTTCGATTCTATTTCTTTATCAGTACTATTTATATTTATGTTTAAAAATAAACATAATTCTATTTGTGATAGAAACATAGGGTAAAATAAAATAAATAATATGATAATAATAAATAATAAAATATAAGAATAATGGATAATGAATAATAGAGTGTTATAAAATAATATTTATTATAATAAATCATATATTTACCATTATAAACTATAAACCATATCATCATTAGAATTACATTATCATATTTCTTTAATATTATCTATACCATAGAATATACTGGTAATACTCTTCTTAGGTATAAACCTAGGTATTACAACATTAATAGTATTACATTTCTTTGTAAACTCTGGTAATATGAGTCTAGGTTTTTCTAAATTTATATTATTTTTACTTAAAGTATAAATATTATCTTTACTTTGTATATTTTCATTGTCTATTACTTTATATTCTCGTATTATTCTTATATCCTTTATATTTTCCAATATTATATTTATTTGTTTTTTATTCAAAATTAAATTATTTTCTAAATATTTTATAGAATCTTCATTTATTGTTTTACGTGTATTTTTTCCATTTAATATTTTATTAGAAGAATACACAGAATTAATTAATAATACTATATCTTTTATATATTTTATTATTTCTATATTATTATATTTTATATTTCTACACATATCTTCTATCTTATCGATATTATAATTTATTTTTTTACTGAAATCTAAATCTAATACTAAATTATGTTTCTTAAAGAAGAAAGTATATTTATTATTATTCATATCAGTATATGATTTATTATCTTTATATTCTTTATCTGTATTGTTATTAATATTATTTATAATTCTATTAAATATAAATACATTAATATATTTAAGTATGTAATTTATTATATAATCTCTATATTCAATATCTATATAATATAAATCTATAATATTTATATAATTGATTATTTTATTCGTTAATATTTCTATGTTATCGTATAATAATGATTTTAATATATTTTTTTTAAAATTATCATATTCTAATATCAATGGAATATATTTTTTTATGTTTGATATAATATATGATGTTATCATAACAGTTAATATATTTATTAGGTTATC
Organism: Lophius piscatorius; assembly: GCA_009660295.1. Lineage (NCBI taxonomy): Eukaryota > Metazoa > Chordata > Actinopteri > Lophiiformes > Lophiidae > Lophius > Lophius piscatorius. The sequence goes on from VRLP01004113.1 coordinate 1,553, forward strand.
TAATTTATAAGATATATCTTCTATATCTTTCATAGAGAGAATATTATTCGTGTTATTTGTATTTTTATGATTATAATTGTTATTAGAATGATTGTTATTATATTCTGTGTTTATTTTATTATCCATCTCATCTATATATTTATTAAAACTATAATCTCTTCCATATTCATTGCTTATATCATATGAATATTCATTATCTTTTTCTTCTTTAAGTTTACTATATTTTCTATAATTGATTATTTTTTTAATTTCTAACGTATTTACTAAAATAAATGCTATTTTTTCTATATTATTTTCTATTCTTACTATTCTTCCTTCTAACTGTGATATGAATATATTAAATAATTCTATTTCTTTTCTATTATTTCTTAATCTGATAATTATATTATAAGCTATGTAAGATAGACTGTATATTTCATCTTTTGGGAAAATATTATTGAATGGTAAAGTAGTGTGAGATGGATTGATACTACTATCTATTATACTTTTATTATTAATTTTTATATTCTTATAATTATCAAATAATGTAGATTCATTAATATATAATTCTATTAAACAACTGAATATATCATAATGTGAAGATATTGGTAGACCAGCGTAGTTAGCAAACATATTATTATCTTGTATTTCTTTCTTTTCATCATCTTTTACTTGTGATTCTAAATGTTTTATTTTATTTTGTAATTCTGAAATTATTTTATCTGTATCATTATTTTTTATCTTTTTCAATTCTTCAGTTTGTATTTTATATTTTATTTCTATCGTTTTACAATTCTTACAACAATCATTTTTATGGATTTTATCCTCCGAGCAGGTATTACATGCTTTTTTGTTATTAATATCAATTATACTACTAAAACTACTACCACTTTCTAAATCATTCTGTATTGTAGTTTCATTCAAAAAATCTTCTATTATTTTTATTTTATCTTCTAAATATTTTATTTTATTTTTATTATTATCATCTGACTTTAATCCTTTGAGGTCTTCCTTTATTGTTTCCACCATAACTTTTAATTCTTGATTAGTTTTATTTTTTAATGCACCAATAGATAATCTATTTAATTCACTTATTATTTTACTATGATGTGTCATTGGTTCATTTTCTTCTATCTTTATTTCTGTGGTTGGTTTTTGTATCAATTCATTTTCTATTTGATTATTATATTCAGAAGATATATTACATTCATCATCGTCGATAAAACATATTTTTTTATTTTCTTCGTTTAATTTATTTTTTATATTTAGATTTTCTGTACTTATATTTTTATTAATTTTATCTTCTTCTATTTTTGTTTTTTCGTTACTCTGTAGATTTTCTGTAGGAATTCCAATATCATCTTCTTCTAATTCAGGGCTATTAAAACTATCACAAAGCTCCAATAAATATCTACAATACCTATTAATCATATAATTACTATAATTATAATTGTATAAATAGAATCTTATCGTAGCATTTATTTTATCTCTACATCCGTTTACTCTTATTTTAAATGATTGATATTTCATTACCGAAGATATAATATTTTTAGATCTAGCTACTTTTATTTTTAAAATATAACATTTAACAGCAGATGATATTATATCAGTAGATATACTTAATTTCTTCTTAAATAAATAACTTTTAAAAGTAGACGATAATATATTTTTACTATTATTATAGATAATATAATATCTTTTGATATAATTATTAATAATATTTCTATTATTTATTCTATCGTTTAAATACAATCTAATACTTTCACTTATTATTCTTTTATTTCTAAATATTAATTCTTTATAATCCTCTAATATTTTTAAACTATTATTTTTCAAAAAAATTTTTGTTTTACCTATTTTCATATCTATATGCTTTGTTAATATTTCTAAAGAATCAGAACAATTACCTTTAAAATAATTATTCATAATATATTTAATACTATCATTATATCTATTTTTAAACATATCTATTTCTATATCATAAAAATATCCATTTTTAGATGTTTCTATTACACTAACTATACCCGTAGTCATTAATTGATTCTTTACTAATTCTTTATTATAACTAAATATTTTTAAATTATTAGGTTTGATTGAACGAATATAATATACCTTAGATTGTAATATAAAAGAAAATAAAGAATTTAGAGAGTCTTTAAATGATGATAATATTGTTTTATGACCAGGTTTTCTATTTTGTATATCTTTAAATATCACATCTATACTATCTTTATCTCTATTTTTTATTAAAAAATTATCTAAACTATATCTTATTGTTCCAGCGTAATGTTTTAGATGTAAATAAAAATTATCAATTTCTAAAGAATTATTTGTAATTTTATATGAAGAATTATTATTGTTAGATGTTACATTACTACCATTATTAGATATGGTACTACTGTTAATATTACTATTGCCATACCCTTTAAATAAACCTACAAGAGATCGGTTACTCTTATTAAAGTTATTAATTTTTACAAACAGATTTTCTACTTTACCATTAAGTCTACATTCTTCATCAACCAAATCTACAATACCACATTTATTTTCTATTAAAGATAATGCATTTGAGTAAATAATATTTGTATTAGAGCCATTACTATTATTACCCTCATTGTATCCATTTAAATCTATATCTATACCTTCATCCTTATACTTCTGTAATTGTCTTCCAAATAAATCCTTTATGAATTCATTTTGTATTTTTTCATTTGCCCAATTAATACAAAATTGTTCTATATCATTATTTTTATTATCTTCAAAACCATATATATCTACTAATGATATGGTATATATATTTTCATTATCAGATATATCTGAGATTGAATTCCCATCTAAGTTATCATCTGGTGTTAATTTCGAATTAATATTATCTATTATATGATTAAATAATCCATTGTATAAATTTTTACTTATACTTTCTATTTTTTCTTCGATTTTATTTTTATCATTATGCTTGGTTATTATTTCTCTACTGATTACAAGTTTATCTATTAATAAAGACTCTACAAAACTATTAGCATCAGAATATTTTAATACTGATGATATAAATTCTATTTCCTCATTTATTTTGATAGTAAAAGTAATATTGTTATTTGATTGACCTGTATTTTCTAAAACTTTAATGTTACCTAGATATAATATACACTTAATAACATTAAACACATATTCTATATCCACATTTAATTTCTCAAGTGCAGTTTCTACTTCTTTAAAATTATCTATACAATATTGTTTGTTAAACAATACTTCTTCTGTATTATCATCAAAAGAAATAAATCTATTATCTGAAATATTTATACCATAATACATTGTTGTATAATAGAAAATATGATAATTAAATTCGTTTATATTCTGATGTGTTACTCTTGATTTTTCTAAAAGATAGGTTTCTATTTTTAATCCTGTTATATTATAATCACTATAAGATTTATTGTTATTATTCTTTTTATAGAATATTTTTATAAGTTTACCAAATCTTGATGAATTATCATTTAAAGTTGTTTTAGCATTACCAAATGCTTCTAAGATAGGATGTATATTTTCTATGCAGATATTTAAATTATTGGTGTAATTAATATCTATGTTATTATCTTTAGAATTATTAGAATTGGATGTTTCATTGGATTTATTATAACTCAATAAATAATCCATAGCTATTTTTGTATTAACAGTCTTACCACTACCACTTTCTCCAGTTATTATAACTACCTGATTCTTATATAATTCTATTGATGATATAATATCTTTAAACATCTCATATATATAATTATATCCTGTATTTGTATATGTTGTAGGTGGATTATAAAAAATATCATTATTTTGTAAACACGTTTCTGTATTTATATCTTTCTTATTTATGCTATCAGTTTGTTTGTTTAGGTTAGATGTTATATTTGCATTAACAACATGATCGTCATTAAAATATGTATAAGGATTTAATGTTATTATCATTGGTCCAACATATGTATGTGTAATATTTCTATTATATCTATTTTCTAAATGTTGAAGAATATTTTCTATACTAAGTTCTTTTAACAAGCATAGATCATTCATGTTATTTATATCACTTTCATAATTTATGCTACTTTCAGGAATTTGAAGAGATTTATTATCTTCTATAAGCTTATTATTAGTAGATATATTATTTCTATTACTATCCTCTTTTGATATAGAATCTTCTTTTAAAATATTATTTTTAGATTCTTTACAAGTTTTATATTTTGTCTTTTTTGTTTTCATATGGATATTTTCCATTTTATTTTTTTAGTAAATAAATTGATAAAAAATCATTGTTTGAAAATAGAACAAATAATTTGTTTTTTAAAAAATAAAAAATGATATTTTAATGTTTTAGTTATAAAATATAGAATTTTAAATGTTTTATATTTTTTATCGGTGGATCAATAATTATTATATAGTATATTTAGATAAGATAGATTTATAAATATACATACATATAACAATAACATAGAAATATAAATAAAATAAATTTCTATAATTGATAAAAATTTCTTTAAAGATAATTTATTTTATGGTAAAATCAATAATAAATATTATATTTATCTTTTACATATTTTTTTATTATAAATTATTTAATGGATTGTTTTTTATATCTGTTTCTATTTTTATGGTATTTTCTTTATTATGAATTTATATCAGATGTATTCCAGTATTGGAATTATTCAAACAGGATTTCTGTAGAGGTTAAGAGAGACTTTTTACCATAGTGGTTATATATTCTATTTTACCATAACCAAATTTCTTATTATTATTAAATTCATTATAAGTAGTTTGTGATAAAACACCATAACTTTTATTTAATTGTGTTCTTGTATATTTTAAAGGTGCTTGTTTCGGGTTAATAAGAAATTATTTCTTATAAAAATATATTTAATGTTCTAAGACTCCTATATAAAGAAGTAATGGCCTATAAATGAGACCTTCTTTATTAATATAAAAACATTAATAAATCTAGTTATGTTCTAGATCAATCCATTCGCAACAATACCTTTATCATAACTTTAATATGATTAGTCTTTATCATTCTTGTATTTTTTCTTAAGATTTGATTAAATGAATCAATTACATATATAATTATTTTATTATATCCTATGGATCTATTTAAATGTTTAAATATCTAAATACTAATATTTTCAAAATTTTTTATTAAAATTCATATCCGTTCAATATGTTTTAAACATAATTATTTGACAGAGGAATAGGTTGGTTGGGAGTAAACTGGTGTTTCAAATTTTTTATGTTGTTGATGTGTAGGGCTTGATAATATAGCATTGCCTATACCTTATACGATGGCGTTTAATAGATTAAAATAGTGTTTAGCTAATGTAATTGCAATCACTGTATTGAGTTATGACTCGCCAATACTATGCTCAGAAGCGATTAGAAATCTTTAAGAAATCGTATAAAGGTAGTAATATCTACAATATACAAAAGTTTAACACTTTGGAGCATGAGGTAAGATGAGGTTAATGCATATCTGTGGCGAACCCAGTTAACAAAAGTTTAAATGTATTTTAAGAACCAAATGTCATGAACCACGATAAGTCACAACCATCCAAGAAATTCCGATAAATAAAAATTTATTAAAAAATAGACTAATACTTTATAATTGCTATAATATATAATTATTTACATAATTGATAGCTTATAATAACTATTTAATTAAATATATTAATTTATTTTATTAAAATTATATAAACAATGGATTTTCTATAATTCATTAACGAAAATGAATTAAAATTCTTCGATTTCAATCAATATTTTCAAGATTATAATTCTTTTTAAAAAAATATAAATCAAAATCCGCCAAATACATTCAATAATTTTTTATTATATAATAATTTTATCTAACGAAATTATAAAAAACAACCATAGACTATAGCTTAACGAACAATGATAATCTATAAAAAGTTTAACATTTACTTATTTCCCTTAAAAAGTATCTATAAAACAATTTACTTCTTTAAACAAATAAATATAAAAATATTTTATATTGTTATCATAAATATATCAATATAATACATTATTAATACAATCAATATCACTTAACTAAATTCGACAAAAAAGGTAAAAAAATTAAATAAAAATTCTTAAATTTTTTTAATCGTAATGTTTATGGTTGTCTGTGGAATATTATCAACGATTGTGATGATTTATGGTGGAGTTTTTCATTACATGCGTAGTAAAGAAAATTATGGAGAAGATGAACTTTGGTTTAGAAAAAACAATGATCACGAACGATGTGTAAGTGATAGTAAAAATGAATAAATTCATTGGTATTTAAGTTTTAATAAAATGAAATTATTTAAAACACGATTTTTATAAACAATAAAAACTTTACTTCCAAAATCTTATATTAATTTCAATCGTATTTTTACTTAAATATCGTTTTATATTTTAATTATAGTTAAACCACTCTAATAACCAATCAAATACCAAGATCTGATAAAGTCGATCTCTTGAAAGTAAATATTAAACTTATACTAACTGATTTCATTACATATATGCATTAATCTCATTTTACCTTCATTAATAAAAAACTCTTAATTCATAATCTTAAAAAAAATTATAAATAAAATATTACAAATATTTATTTATTTATTTGTTATTTCACTTATATTCCATTGCTACACTCATTTACTTATTCACTATAACATTATTTATCAATATATGTATAAATTTTATACTATATCCTAAAAATCCCAAAGCACCAATACCAATAACATGAGATCTCAATAAATTCCAATATTCTTTAGAACTAGGTTTAACACAATTACTTAGAAATTGTTTGCTAGAATAGAAATAATAAAATATATCAGAAGAAGCATTATACTTAGAGGATTTAGATTTTAAAGATTTAACACTCTGAGACATTTAAGGGTAAAAAATAAAAAAATATTAAAAAAATTTAATTTTAATTTAAATAATATTACAATGATACTTCAAATATATCTCAATAATATTTTGATATTATTTTCTATTTCGCATAGGTTACTGAGTTTAAAAGAAATATAATTATAATATTTATTTTTAAATAATTTATATTGTATCTTAAAAATATAAAAGTAAATAAATATAAATAAATAAACAACATATAAAAGTAAATCTTAAAGTAAATAAATAAATAAAAATATAATAAACTATATTAAAAATAAATATTATAATTATATTTTAAATACTCTCACCATATTATCACCTCCTCCTGTTGCTATCATTCTTTCTTTTTCATTTACTTCTATTACATTTATTTTACTATGTATTTTATATTTACTTATAAATTTTATATCCAATATATTATCTATGTTATATAAATGTATATAACCATATACATCACCTATTAATAATATATTGTATATAACAGATATAGCAGTAACTTCGTATTCTATCTTTATTTCTTTTAATAATTTTATATCTATTATATTATTATCAATATTATTAATATGTTTATTGTTGTTATCATTATTATTATTATTATTGTTATTATAGGAATATATTAATACTCTTTTATCTCTACTGCATGTAATTAAATACCTATCATTTATATAACAATCATTTATTAATCTTTTATGATCTGATATACGTTCTATGAATTTTAAATAATATTTATTCTTCTTTATAATTCTATTTATTATATTATCATTGTTATTATTATTATTGGTATTGTTATTACTGGTATTGGTATTGTTATTATTGTTATCATCAAAATTATTATTTCTATTATTACTACCATCAAAATTATTATCTTCTTCTATGCTGTATAAACTAGCTGTTCTATCCCTAGAAACTGCTATCACATATTTATTATTTTCTGATATTCTTATTTTTGTTACTGTTAAATCATGTACTGCTATATATTGTACTAATTCATAATCCTCATTATTATTATTATACCACAAAAATATTCCACTATATTTTTTTATTGATGATTTATTGGTTGATAATATAAAATTATTTCCTGTAGCTATACATTCAGTTTCAAAATAATGACCGTATAATTTTTTATATTCAGAAAATAGAAGATAATCGGATAGGCTTTTTTCATTGATGAAATTTTTTGTATTTATGGATAAGGATAATATTTCATTGGTAAGAGAAAGTTCTGAAGTCGTTGCAGCAGTAAATTCATGGTTATCGTCAATTTTATCTTGTATATTTTTATAATATTTATTATCGTCAATTATTTTATTTTGTATAATCTTATAACATTTATTATTATCAATCTTCGTATCTTGTATAATTTTATAACATATTTCTGTTGGCTCCATTATTCTAAGAATACTTTCTTCACTGCCAATAATTATTTTATTGTTATTTTTTATTATTTTACAATCATTTATAGGATACCCATGACACATAGGTCTTAATACCTCCATATTATTTTTTATATCAAATATTCTAACTGTAAAATCTAATGATCCTGATAAAAGCATATTTTTCATATCATTACTGTTATTTTGTATATCATTATCATCGTTATTAACATTATCATCATCATTATCATTGTTCTTATTATTATCTATAGATCCTATATCATTATTCCTATTATCATCACTATTGTAATTATCTTGCTGTTTGTAAAAATCTAAAGATGTTATTTCTGCTGTATGTCCTGAATAAAAATATCCCAAACAATTCTCCCCACCATCTTTATATTTTATATTATAACAATAAAAACCTCCAGTATGCGATTGTCCCAACAATTTTATATCATCACTATCCTCCATTACGAACGCATTATAAAACGCTCTATTTTTTTCTTGTAATCCACCATATCTTTCTTTTATCTCCCATCCATTATCTCTATATTTCCAATATATTATTGTATTATCAGAAGAACTACTAATAATATCATTTTTATAAACACTTATGCTATTAATCCAATCACTATGCGATATCAAAGTAGATACTAAAGTATAATCATCCAATGAATGTATTTTTATAGATCTATCTTGAGATGCTGTAATTATATATATATTTTTCATATAAGATATATCTTCATTATTATTTATCTCTAATATTTTTATATCTTTTACAACATCAGTATGTGCATGTATAGTTTTTATTATTTTATTATTATTTATTATATGTATTCTTCCTTCTATATCACCTACTACTATCATAATATTATTATTTACTATTATAGAATCTATAGCATATATGTATTTCATTTCAATAATATTGATAATGGTATGTTTATCATTAATAGTAGATTTGTTATCTGTATTACGTGTACTGTTTGTATCATCTATATCATTTTTATTATTTCTATCGTTTGTATCTTTGATACCATCTATACTCTTTATATCATTTATATTATATTTATTATATTCTATAATCTTTATATATTTAGTTGTAGAATATATAATATATATACATTCATTATTATATATTAATATATCAACACTTAAAATAGGTGTAGATTCATTACTACTATATATATTATTTTCATTCTCTAAAACATTTATATTATTTTTACTATCTGCATATATTATATAATTTTCTTTTATTTTTATTTTTGTAATAACATTATCATTAAAAAATAATTTATATTTATAATTATTCATAAATATAGTAGATATATCAATGTGTTTGTTATCTATATTAATACTGTTATTGTTATCATTTATATTAACATTATCATTTATATTAATACTATCATTTTTATCACAATCTATATTATTATTTTTATTGCAATCTATAACTATTATGTTAGATGCTGATGCTATAGCTATTTTATTGTTGTAATAAGATGTTGTATTAGGTTTATTTGGTATTCCAGCAGATATAAATATTGGTTTTAACATATTTTTATGGGTTATGAAAAGTATAAATTTTTAAAAAAATATATATTTATTATTTCAAAATAAATAATATTTTAAGGTTCTATTGCGTATATCAATAATTTTATTATGAATAAAAATATATATTTATAAAAAAGTTTATACATTTGTTATTACAAATTATAACGTTATATCCATTACATATTATATATCATAATCTAGAATATTGTTATACATATTATTTTAAATCAATCTTGATAAAGTGTCTATTGATATATTTAAAATTTGAGATTACTATATTTTATCAAGATTGATTATTTAATAGTAAAACTAATTGATAATGTTTTAAGCTATTTATCCATCGTAATATTTTTATATTTAATTCTTATAAGTTATGATATACCATAATCTAAAACCATGGGATTCTTAAAGCACAAATAACTTATACTAATTCATTCTTTATTTATCAATCTTATTTTAAGCTCCAGAATGTTAGAATTTTGCATGTTATATGTATTCATTGAAATACTAATGTAAATACATTATAATTCTAAGTATTATATATGTTATTATATCGGATAATTTGTTCTTATTGAGAATATATTTACTTTTTATATTTTTGAATTCGTGGAGAGTTGTTTGAAAAAATAAATAAATATATATATTTTTAATTTTACCTTACTTATTTAAATACATATTTAATTATTATATTCTATAATTAATTTTCATTTTGCTTGTCAATCAATAATTAAAGTTTATTAACCTTATTATAAATAAACTTACGCATTCTTAATCTTAATTTTTTATAAATAAATTCTTATTTATTTATTTCTTTATGATGTACGATCTTACTTCTTTTTATAGAAATATAAATTATCTTTTAATCTTTTCATAATTAAATATATCTTATTTTTAGTTATTAAATATTATTCTCTTATGTAATCAATTATAACTTCTATTCATTTTTATATTTATTCTTATATTATAATTTTTATATTAATATTTGAAAGAAATACATTATGTGATATTATAATTATTCTATTTATGAAATGTAAAACAATGTTTTATATTTTTTATATTACGAATGTATGGTAAATCATTATGAAATTATATGATATTATAATTAATAATAATGAAAAGATTATATGTGTATTGATATATGGATATTTACAAAAACAATTAAAATTGAAAAATAATAATTCTTCTAATGGAATTGGTAAGATAAAAGAAATATCTGAAGAAATAGATAAAGAACAATTAAAATCTAACGATGAAAATATGATAGAAGATACTTATAAAATACGTATGGAAAGTTTAAAGAATTTAAGATTGGTGGTTAGTAAGGATATCTTAAAGTTTTTTTGTTATTTATTTCCTTATTCAAAAATATCGTCTGATCCTAATGATGATAACGATTTGGTTATAATTTCTACTGGTGTTAATTGTATTAAGGAATTTAGGCATATTAATGTGGATTTTACTTTGAATATTAGCAATTGTATAATTAATTTAAGCAAAAAGAATAAAGAGAATATTTTAGATAAAAATGAATTTAAGAATATAATGGTATTTTATCTCAATTATTTACAAATAATATTATACAATTATATTTTATACCGATAGATAATATTCTTAGTATGGAAAGATATTTATTCACTACATTATTCATAGAAGATAATTATCAGCTTTTAAATTTTGAATTATTTAAATTTTTTAAAAAATTTATTATTTCGGAAATATATTGTAAAGGAAAAATTGCTACTGATTTGGGAGAACAGTTGAACAAATATAATAAATCGAAGCCTAAATTTTCGAAAAATAGTAAAGAAATACGTAGATTGGTGATATTTGATCGAACGGAAGATATTATTACACCATTATCTTTTAATCTTGAACCGATGGAAAATCTTCTTGATCTATGTAAAACAGAAGAAGATTTTATTGATAAAATAAATATAAAAAGTGAATTAGAAATACTTAGTGAGTATATTTTATTTAATATAAATAATAATCATTCAAAATTTAGTACAGGGCATTATGAAAATTTAAAACGTGAGTTGATTTATACGTAATGGTCCTAAACTTTTAAAATTTTTTAATAATGTAAGTAAAATAAGAAAGAGAAGACCGATATTTCTTCCGGATTTGTGTAAAGCGGTAAGAAGGCAGGATATTGATAATTATAAATTCGATAGAATATTTTATCAGAATAAAAATATGATGCAAAGCAAAAATGAAAATAAAAATTTGGAAAAAAGGGAAATGGAAGATGTGGTATTGTTTATAGGCGGTGTTTGTAAGAAAGAAATTTCTAAATTAAAAAAATTTCAGATTTTAACAACAGAAATCATTGATAAAAAAAGCTTCATAGAACAATTACTGCAATAAATATAAATTATTTTTTATCGTATTTTCACATTTAATTATTTATCTTCTTGATCGTTTATTTTCTTTAATAATTCACTAACCACAGCTTTCATATTTTCCAATCTAATTTCCATTGTCTTATTTTCATTCTTCAATTCATCTATACTTTTAGTCATTTCCTGTTTTTCGATTTCATATTCTTCACCCATTTGTTTTAATATTCTTTTCCCGTCTCTAACATCTTCTTTGACATCAGAAGATTCTTTATTTTTTAACTTTTCTGTTTCGAGTTTATTAACAACTATATCAACTTTATTTTTTAATATTTTTATTTGTTCTTCTAAGTGAATTATTGTTTTGTCAGCACAATCAATGGTGGTATTTAAATTATCCATTTTTTCATTTAAAGAATTATTGTTTTCAGTTAACTCTTCTATTTTTATTTCATTTTGTTGATTTTCTATTTTTAAGTTTTTAATCTCATTTTTGTAATTTTCAAGATCTTCTGAAAATTGTTCTTTAACTTTTTCTATTTCTATTTTCTTTTCTTCAATTATTACTTCATTTTTTTGTTGTTTTTTAATTTTATCGATATCATCGATTGTAGAAACTATATTCCCATTCTTTAAAAATGAACCTAAGAACTCTTTTGCAGAAGGATTATTACATATAATATCTTGCATTGTATTTTGTATTTTTGAAATTTCTTCTTCATCAATTTCTTCATCACTAATAGATTCTTGTTCCATAGAACATTCGATTTCTTCCTCATCTTCATCTTCGTTTGTTGTTTTATCACCCAATTCATCAATAATAGCAGCTACTCTTTCTTTATGATCTGTTCTAATTTTTTCTAATGTTGATGGATCTAAAGAATATTTATTTTCTATTGTTTCTTTTTTCTCTAGAATATCACTTTCTTCCATTGAATGTATTTCTTCTGTTTCTTTCTCTTCATTTTCAATTTCAGTATTTTCTTCTGTTAAATTATTATTCACTTGTATTTTTTCTGTCAATTCTTTCTTCAATAAATCAATTTCTTCGACTTCTTCCTGTACCAAAGTATCATCAGCATTATTTTCTGCCTTTTCTACATCAATTACCTGCTCCTTTAAAAATATTTCTTTATTGTTGTTTATTTCTGAAATATTTTCTTTTGTTTCTTCTACATCTCCATCTGTTACCTTTGTCTTTTCTTCTACATATGTTGAAAACTCTATGTTTGTATCTTCTTCATCCTTTTTATGAGATTTAGATGCTGATAATCTACGTTTTCTAGGTGTGTATGGCATATTTAGGGTTAATGCAAAACAAAGTATATAAACAAATATTTATGCAATAAATTAAATTTTCAGAATTTTAATGGCTTTTATTATAATGAATAAATTTAATCTTTATTTGGATTAAGAATAAAATCTTATAAATATCTTGTATTAAGCATTCTTTGATAAAAAAATTATTGCAATTATTTATTTATAAATAATGTTTTTTAAATCAATGGTAAAGAAAAAACGAAAGATATATCAAATATTTAGAAAAAACATTATTATATTTATTTTTTATATAATAATTTGAGGATAATTGTTTTTAGGTTTTTATATATAAATTTCTCTTTTCAATACTCTTTAAAAGATAAACAAGTTAAGAAATAAAAACATAGCTTTTACTCTGTTATAATATTTATTTGATATAATCAATTGTTTAAAATACAAGTTTCCTTTCTAAATTGTGATAATCATTACAGATGAAGAGATAATGTTGATAGAGTTTTAAATTCTGACAAAATGTTTATCTATTTATTTTAATAAATGTACTTACATTGCTCATATACTGAATTCATTCCCCAAAAAACCTTATGGAAAGCTTGAATATGATTCTTTTCAAAAGTTTTGGACTTACCATTAACTATTAACTGTTTTTTTGATAATTAAAAAAAATATTGAAAGGTTTACTATTGTAAAATATGGTTTATTAAATCTGTATTCTAAAAAATATAATGAACCAATCAGATGAGTGTTAATGATAAATTATGAATTGGGAATTATAACGATTAACCATATAGTTTATGATTGGCTATTAAAGTCAACTGATCTTAAGGCATTCATAAAATAATCATGATAAGTTTAAAAAATAATAAATTGTGGTTGTGAATATTTAGAGATAAATTATAGAACGTAATGATTCATATTGAAACATATTTTCATAGTAGACATTATAATATTTCATAATTTTAGATCTCCTTTGATTTATCTGTGTGAAAAAAACTCGGATATTTTTTGTCTATCTGTTCACCGCATTTTAATTTACTTAAAAATACGCCTAATATTTTAAAAGGATATATTTCATATATAACAAATAAAATATCGTTAAATATTATATGATTATTAAATTATACTTTAAAGTTTTATACACATTTACCTTTTAAGAAATATAAAAAAATATTATTGAAATAATAAATAATTTTTTATATTCTATGAGATTATATCTTTTTCTTTCAAAAATTCTATGTGCATACAAAGTATATGAAGAATACGAGGAAAATAATATTGAAAATATTAAAGAAATATGGGATAATAATATACACACAATAACATATATATCGTGTGAAAACGGAGAATTTTGGTTAAACGATACAGAATTCATACGAAAAAGCGTTGCATTGAGTATTGATCACAATGAATTTTTTAAAAATTCTAAATATATCGATAAAGAAGGTTTAGTAAAAAGTTTTAATGATATGATTTATTGGAAAAATTGCATTTTAAATTCAGATAATATTTTAAAACTTGTAGAAACTTTAATTAATTATAATGTATTTAGAATTGAGTATTTAGAATATATTATAAATGAAATGGAAAGGTTAAAATATGCCAAAGAGAATGAATTTAATAAGAATCGAGCTAACGGAATCTATGAAAATGGGAAAAGTTATTATTTTTATAAGACGGATAAGTTTGGTAAATTGAAGCATATTTCTGGTTGTGAATACGAAGAAAAAAATCTTGCTATTGTTAAATACAATTTTTTTAGATCAAAGATAATGAGTTTAAAACTTGCAGGAGAATATCCAAAGATTAAATTATTATCTATTCAAAATATACCACATGTTGCATATCAATTTAATAATTATGTAGACTCAAACTACGGAGAATATAAAAAAGAAACAATTAATTGTTTGGAGATTATAAAAAATAGTGATTTAACAACCCCTGCTGAATGGTTTTACGTTAATTTTGAACATTCTTTTAAAATAATTGAACGTACATTGAAAAATCTTAAACACGGAAAACCTTTTAAGAAAGAAATATATGAAAAATTCAACTGGGATAAACTACTGAAAGACACAGATGGTAATTTTTCAATTACTGATATAAAACTTTATATTTATCTGTGTAAATATTTAAATCTTATTTCCATGGATGAAAGATTATATTGTTTAAAAAAATCGTGGTATGATTTATATATAATGGCAGTAAAAAAGGCGGATTTTTTTTCCGAGTATTTTGCTGTAGGTAGAGATGCTTCTTATGAAAGTGTTTTAGAATTCTGTAACGATTTTAGTTTAAAAAAATTTAATAGTGAGAAATATCAGATTTTTTTAAAAAGTACATATATTATGACAAATTAAAAATGAACATTATATAAAAGCTGGATTTATGTTTAAAATGTTTGATCTTGTATTTTACATAAATCGATTCGAGGATGAAATTCAGAGATTAACTAACATATTAAAATATTTGTTATTATGTAAAATTCTCATTTTAGCTATTTGAACCTGAGGTAATTTCTTTTTATTATGTTTTATTGTAAATATTCTTCAACAACATAAAGAATATCTTTTTTAATGTAGGGGAAGCGTTTTATGAATGCACCATTATTTATTATAAAAGAATAAAAGTTACGTGTTTGAATGTTTTTATAACGTCAAAATATTCAAGGAACATCAAACATTATTAACTTATCATGAGATAAACCATAATGCCTAACATAACATATCGCAAATTATAAATCAAAAACAATAATATGAAGTAAATATTTTATTAACGTTAGATATTGCTTGAAGTTTATATTTTTGTTATTATTTTAATAATAATATTTAAGCCACAAGGTTTTATATTTGTCCGGGCAAATAATTTTAACTTAAGTAATTTACCTTATTCATATATTTATTGCCATTTCACTGTTGTTACTTTAACTTTGATAATGAATTGACATGAAGTCATTCCAAACTTAAAATAATTCAGAATTTTGTAAATTAATTAATATTATCATTTTAAATTAGTTTTTACAAATCATGTTTTTATTTCTCCTATTTTTCCTTTATTTATAAAATATACTCAAATCTTAATAAGAAAGAATAATAAAATGATTATTTACTTTTAAAATAGAGTTTTTAATTATATAGAGCAGTAAAAAGTTTTTTTAGCTGTCAAAACTAAAAAATGCCGAATATTTTTATTATATGTAAATTTTATTGAAAATAAACATTTAAATAATATCAATATTAAATATGGAATACATAGTGTCATGTTCCGGATACAAGTGCCTTTGTTAAGTGACGATAATACGTTAACCATGGAAATATTGAGTCATGAGGTTTTTGTCGAAAACTGGACTTAGTTAATAAATTATATTTAGAAAACTTATGACAAAAGATCGTGTTTATTTACTATTTGTTTTGTTAAACATTTCAAAGGAGAAAGTCATTCTTTGAAAGATGCTGTTAAATATATCAATTATTTATTTTCCATCGATCACCTCCTTTTATTGTGTATGCAACACATAGTTCTATGTATCAAAACGTCAACATTACATTTTAACAAGTATTTGACAGTTTGCAAAACTATATATTGATATCAATGGTATGGTTCATAATGATTTTTAATAAATTTGTATATCTTATGAGTTTAAATTATATTTTTCTCCCAAGAATCATATGCGCAACATATGAAGAATATGAATTTTCAGAGGAAAAAATTGAAAATGTTAAAAATATATGGAATAACGATCCTCAAACCCAAACATATTTAACTTATGAAGGCGATAATTTTTGGTTAAACGATACTGAATTTATGGTAGATGGTATTGGTATCTCTTTGACTTTCGACCATAATGAACTTTTCGAAATCTTTAAATCTACAAATCAAAAGGATATAAAAAGAAGCTTTGATGATATGAATAATTATAAGAATGAGATTTTAAATTCCGATAATATTATAGATCTTGTAGAAGCCTTAACCAACTATAACGTATTCAGAATCGAATATTTGAAATATGCTGTAAATGAATTTAACAACGAATCTAATCTAAAAAAATATGCGTTTAAAAAAGCAGGGACCAAGAAATTAACCGAAATGGGTGGACACTATTGTCTTAATATATACGAACAAAAAATAAATTTAAACAATATGTCTTATGGCGAAGAAGAATATAAGTTATCTGATATAGCGCGTTGTAATCTTTATAAGTCGGAAATTATGCGTTTTAAACTTGCAGGAGAATATCCAAAGATTCGTATATCATCTATGCAGATTATACCACATATTACATCTACGTTTAACAATTATATGATAGCGTTTACGCATTGCGATGAATATATTGGATATATAAAAGAATTACGGGAATGTTACGGTAGTATAAGAAGAAACAAGCTATCAACACCAGAAGAAAAGATTTATAGTCTATTTTGGTTTATTTTCTGCGATGTTGAACAGGTGCTGAAAGATGCTTTATATGGAAAACTTATCGATAGAAAGATAAGCAAAACGATTGACTGGGAAAAGTTAATGGAAAATATTAATGGAGACCTTTCAGTCGATGATGTAAAGGTTTACATTTATCTTAGCGAACGTTTTAGATATTTAGCCTTGCACGAACATGGATATTTTTCAAAGAAGGAAGATCAAAATTTATTGGATATGGCAATGGAAAAGTTTAAATTTTTTTCAAAATATCTTGTTATAGGAAAAGATATATCCTATAAAAGTTTATTAAAATTCTGTGAAGATTTTACATTTAAAACTTTCAATTATGAAAATTATCAAATATTTATACAAAAAGATTACATCAAATAAGTTTAAGAATAAAGTTGAAATTAAAGTATTAGATTAAATTTAAATAGTATACAATCTTTATGTATATCTATACCGATGGTAACTGTTATCTTGTAGATTTATAAATAAACTTTCAGGTAAGTAAATTTTATTTTTTTATTCGCTAAACTTTAATCAGATTGGAAACCTGTTATCTGTTATGACCCATCATAACCTGAACTGGATAACATATTAAACCATATATTAAATTAGTACCAACTTATTTTATTATATATATTCATTAATCTCATCTTATTTATTATACCATTGGACTGAATATTTGCATATGGTACTTTTTATTATCATAGTACAAATTTAATGGGGTTTTTATATCTTTTGGGCATAGTGTCGGTCATATTGTTTATCGATATAAAAATTGTGATTACATCATTTTATCACTGTTAATTTGTTCTGAAAATACGTCAGCATAAAAATACAATACTTTACGATAACAATTATTGATTTTTTTGAATACATAAATATTTGGTATGTAATTTTTATATATCTTTAAACCTCGCAGTTAATGTCACATGGATTGGATATATTGTATTTAAATCTTTTAAAAATATTTATAAGGTTTTTAATAGAAATAATGTATAATTAACCTTTATTTATGTTTAAACAAATACATATAATACATTACAAGTAAATAATAAATCAATCAACGTCATTCTATATTTAAACTTGGTATAATATTTTTTTAGAATAAATTATTTTTTTCCTTGGCCCTAATAATGGAAGTATTTTTTGATATTACAGCTGATGGAGAGAAATTAGGACGTATCGTTATGGTTCTTTTTAATGACAAAGTCCCTAGAACATGTGAAAATTTCCGTGCCCTTTGTACTGGAGAAAAAGGATTTGGTTACAAAGGTTCTATATTCCATAGAGTAATTCCACAATTTATGTTACAAGGAGGAGATTTTACTAACGGAAATGGAACAGGAGGTAAAAGTATTTATGGAAGAGTTTTTGCTGATGAAAACTTTTCAGTTAAACACACAGGACCAGGAAATTTATCTATGGCTAATGCAGGTCCAAATACTAACGGATCTCAATTTTTCATAACAACAATTAAGTGCGACTGGTTAGACGGAAAACATGTTGTTTTTGGACAAGTTAAAGAAGGAATGGATGTGGTTAAAAAGGTTGAGAGTTTAGGCACACCATCTGGTGCTACCAAGAAGAAAATTATCATTTCGGATTGTGGTGAATTAAAATAAATTTTATTTTCGTTCTTTTTTATTTCTTTTAATAAATATTTACTATTTATCTAATTTGATTATTATATTTAATTTATTTCCTAAGTTATGGAGCGATGATATTAAATCTTCTTCTATTTCTAAATGGTATAATTTCTTTTTATCTTTAATATAAAATTTGAATTCTTCATATTGCTTTAAATCTATCATCTTATCTATTATTTGTTTTTCCGGATAAAAATATTTACCTATTCTTGCAATAGATTTTTTCTTAATATTTTCAATTTTTTTTTGAGAAGAGATAAAGAATCTAAGATCATTGAATTCAATTCTAAAAAATAAATCTTCTTTCTTTCTCTCTCCAAATTTTATTTGATGCTGTGATAATATAGTTTTTTTGTAATCTATTAAATCTAATTTAGATTTTATATGCTCTTTCTCATCAATCGTTTCTTTAGATTTAGATGTTTTCTTTTCAATTTTTTTAGTATCTTCTATGTTTTTTTGTTTCTTATCATTGCTATTTCCTTTCGTATTTTTTCTTGATGTTTCTTTATATTTTATTTCATCATCCAATATTCTATCAATAATACTTTCTTCCCTGCATCTTTCATTTTTAATCGATTTTTTAACTCTTAAAGATTTCACCGTTTCGTTATCACTATCTTTTTCAATCTTAATTTCACTGTCTTTTTTCTCTTTTTTATTCAACTTCTTTATGTCCTGTATCAATTTAAAACTTCTTTCCATTAATTCTCTATTTTTGAAATTTATTTTTAACTTCTTTGTATGATTTATTTTGTATTTAAGTTTAATATATTTATCCTTTATATCTATATCTTTTATATTTTCTGGTTTTATTATTTCTTCAACTTTATTGTGCACAATAGCCAAACCTTCGGTAAAGAACATAATATATATAACACATTCATCATCTTTATAAACAGTACGTGTCTTATGGTAAAAAATATATTTTCCTATTATTGCGTCATTAAAATCTTCATGAATAATTTTATCTAATTTTTCAGCATTCATAACGTTGAAAGAATATTCAAATTAAAAGTTTATAAAGAAATGTTTCAAATGATATCCAATAGAAAATAAATATAAAATGATAAAAGAAAGATATTGGTTTTTGAAAAATAGAAATCAAATTTTAAAAATTTTAAAACTTAGTACTTTTTTATTTATTTTTCTATTCTTAGATCTTTTCTCGTATCTGGAAATTCTACTATGGTTGCTTGTGTTTCTAAACGAGGGCTTGGTATATCTGTAATGTATTCTTCTCTGTTACATTTTTCTTTCTTTTTTATTAGATCATCGTCAAATAATTGAGATTTTAATGGACATAACATTGAAATTATCAATATTCTTATTGATAAAAATGTAAAGAATAACATCTTTTTTATCAAATAATCTATAAATGGATTCGTTATGTTTATAGCCAATATATTTATTGTATATCTCAACGAAGAATCTAGAAGTAATAAAAATAGTAGTAGATTGGGTGTATCAAAGCTATAATCATTATATTTTACGCTTTCATAAAATTTTATCTCCAATACAAACATCAATAATACAACAACATATATTTCTGTGCTATAAAAGAAATTTCTATAGAATATAGTCGTTTTTTCATTGTAAAAATGATAGAAATCAATAAATATTGTGAGAGGTATTCTGAAAAAAGAATATAATACTGCAAATGTAGATACAGAGACATTAGATAATTTACTTTCTATATTTGGCGTATGTCTAAGACCTTTATCATCAAAAAATAAATAATTAAGATCATTTCTATTCACGTCTAATCTCTTTCCCATAGCAAAATTATATGCACAAGGCACCCAAAGACCTATCATCAGAAATAATGTTGTAGTTGTCAAACTTTTTGACAAATACAAACACACATTTAAAACTTGTACCAAATTAATTTCTCTTTGGTATACCGTTACCACATACTTACCAAAATACGTTCCCAAATCTTCAGATTGTCTTCTATCTATATCCGCATATGTAGATAAAAACAAGATAAGAAGATTATACGCTAACAGGCATATAATAGAAGATAAAAAACACAGAACCGAAACACTTCTTAGATTTCCTGTAAATGCTTTCAATAATTGTACCTTACTAGATTTGTTTACTCTCCATATTGTAAAAGACAACAAGAACGTTGAAAATATTATCTCATCGATATTTGAATATATCAGCTCGTCACTCATTAACCAAACAGAAAAGCTCCGCCTTAAATACTCATAGTTTCAAATCTGAAACATGTTTAAAAAATTTAGATAATTTTAAAAATAAAAAGAATTAATATTTTATTTTTAATCAGAGATACGCAGATGAATAATATTTTCTTTTTCGCTGCTAAAAATATAAATATATTTTAAAATTTACATTTTAAATATAAAACACGTGTTTTAAAATTGTTAAACATTTTTTATAATTCTTTCATTCTTTTACTATCTCTCAAAGATTTATCATCCATATTTCTTTTCTTGATTTCTCCATCTTCCAAATCTTTTAATTCCATCTCTCTAACCCTTATATTAGCTAAAGAACTATTAGCTATCAATCTAATATCTTCATATTTACTATTACACAACTCTTCTATTTTAACTATCATCCATTCTTCTACCTTTACTTTATTTATAAAAAGTATAAAACACCTAATTCCTATATAATCCACAGGAAAATTATTCTTAAAATCTTTTATAATCAAATTATTCATATCCTCATTCAATTGAATATTTTTTATTTCCAATGGTGTTAAATATTTTATAAAATTATAAAAATTATTTTTTTCTGGTATTTTTATTTTTCCACTATCATTTTCTTTCAGAATATATTTTATTTTATTTTTTAATTCTTTATATTTATCCAATAATTCTATTCTCTCATTTATAAAACAATTTTCATATTTAAATATTTCTATTTCTATATTTTTTATTGTTTTATATATTTTTTTATAAAAAATCATATCTTCTTCTTTCTTTATTATAATTTCTAAAAGATTATAATAATAGAATTTCTTTCTTTTTAATAATTTTCTTAAAATCTTTTTTATTATTTTATAATTTACATCCAATAATCCCAATAACTTAGATACATTAAATATTTTATCATTAAATTCTTTATAATTGTTTATTTCTGTTTCTATAATATAATTTAAAATATAAAAATAAAATATATCTCTTATAGCAGAATGAAATTGATTTATAACACTAGCCATCGTTTCTATACTGCTACTAAATTTTATAACCTCTTCAACCATACTTTCTATAACACTGATAGGTGATATTAATAATATTTTTTCTAATTCATAATATATTTTCATTATGTTTGTGGTACTTAATCTTTTTATAAATTTCTGTGCATTCTTTTTATATTCTTCATTTACTTCAAAATAATTATTTTTGTATGGATTACATTGTTTTCCTTCTCTGAATATTTTATACGCTATAAAATTTAATGGTATATCTTCTATATTACCTGTATTTTGAAATAATTCAGCTTTTTGTATAAACATTCTATTTTCTATATGATTTTCTATTAAAGATCTTTTATACATGATTCCATCCATTACTATATTTTTTACATTAAAATATTTCTGTAATGAATAACTATCAATATACAATTTCTTTTGATACAAATGATCCATCATTGAAAAAAATTTATCTTCTTTTATTTTTATATGCTTATTGTTGATATTAATATAAAAATATCCTTTCTTATGTTTTATTTTACCATTATCTTTTATTTCTTTCATAATATCTATATATTTTAAAACATCTATAAATACGTTACCTTCTCCTGTGTTTAAATATGCAGAGAATAATGCATAATCTGTAATGTTTATTTCTATCTCAAATATTCTATCTTGTACATAATTTTTTATTGTATTTATGTTTTTTAAATATTTTATATCTTCTTTTGTTACAATATTATTCTCTGTTAAAAATGAAAGAGGTTGTATCAAAAGAGATATTTTAGAATCAGAAGGATTTTTTAATTCTTTAATGATTTCTTCTTTAGTAAAATTCATAAGGGTATAATTTTATTTAATTGTAATTGACAGATATAAACAATTTCTTTTTGAAATAAAAATAAATTAAAGCCAAAATTAACTATTAAAATTCTGGGCGTTTTTGGATTTTAAGGCATCTGAAAAAATAAAATAAATGGGCATAATGAATATAAATAGGTTTAAAATTTTATTCTTTTACCTTTAAATCTGTTAATATTTTTATATGTTCTGTCATCGACTTTTCTGATTTTAAATGTTGTTTCTTTAAGTATTTTTTGAGCCAAGACCATGTTGATTCAATCTTTTGTGTGTTGATGTCACCGTTTTCAGGGTCAACGAAATATTTTTTGTGATTTATCACAAAATGCTCATATTTGTTTTTATTAATATTATCGTAGCCTTTCCAACCATCTGTTACTATTTTGCTACCTTCGTTTACATGTTTTTCTATGATTTTGTTAAGTTTTGTTGAATTCCCTTTCGATTAACCTCGAAAAACGTTTCTGAACTTTCTCTATCTATACCCCCTATAAGCCATACTTTTTTTCAAACTCTATCTCTGTTGTACTCCTTTTAGGAATGCACGATTCATCGATTTCTGCCCAGATCTTATCATCTCCTATTCTCTTATTGTATTTATTATCAAAAATATTGACTAGAATTTTAATAACTGTTTTAATTGATGAATAATCAATATTATATTCGTTTATTATATTCTTATACGATGAAAAAGTACAAATTTCGTATATTATTTTTATAATTATTGTAAGAGGTATTTTAATTCTCTCGAATAACAAATTTTTTCTAATTGAACTTGATTTATTTCTGCATTTCTATCTATAACATCTCCAAATATCTCCTTTGAACGATTTCTATCTATCAAAACAACTAGTTTTTTACATTTTGAACATCAACTTGATTTTTTTAATCTACCTATGTTCATTGGCCAATTAGCAAACATAAAACTATTAACACATTTATTAAGTAATTGGATTCTTGTTGTAACAATCATTTCATCCATAGAGGTTATTTTTTCACATGCCTTAAAACCCAAAAATGCCTTAAATAATATTTATAAATGGATGAATGATATGAAATGATTAATAATAATATTTCAATGTTAATTTCTATTATTTTATATGCATAGATTTAATAAATAAACGGGTTATTTTTGAAAAATAAATTCTAATATTATTTTCCAATAAGAACGATGAAAATATTTTTAAGTATAAATGTATAACAGTTCTAAGCAATAATAACTTTTAAAATAAAATTTTATTGAAGTATTATGATTTGAATACATTTAAAATCCCCAATATAATATTTTTATTTCTTTAAATTTAGATATTTAAATAAAATGGATCTTTTATAAATTATTTTATATCATGTTTTCTAGTTTGAACTGTCAAAATCAAATGTCATAATATTTTCAAATTTTTTATTTTTTGACATTTAGAAATATTTGTATAAGAACAATATCAAATCTATTGTGTGTATAGACACCAACGATATTAAAATCCATTTTATAGCAGGATTTAATAAATAACTTCGGGAGACATATTTGATTAAATCCACTCTTATTTAATTTATGAATATTCGTATATTGTTAATAATTTCTAAAGGAACATGTCAATATATGTTGAAAATAAATATGTCGGAATCATCCATTCCATGGTGCTTTTATTAAATTTTATAAAATTTCTTCTTTGTACAAATTTTTGTGCTGTGCAATCCGAATTTAATTCGGACATAGAAATGATAAATACATGGAATAATAGCCACATGACAAAAACTTATATTTTTTGTAATAATCTTGATATTACATTGGATATAATACCACTTGATAAAGGTTTGTTTGAAATAACTTTAGATTATTTTGAAGTGTTGCGATTTTTAGAATTAAATGATCTTCCATACGCAAATTTAAAGAGAAGATATTTGAATATAATACGTAATAAAAAGAAATTATTTGAATGCAAATCAATATCCGATATATCAAATGAGTTAAGCGAATATTTAAAATATTTAGAAATATTTTTGAAGGATTTGATAAACGAATGTACTACTCATTCTAGAAGATATTTTGAAATCAAAAGGCTTTCAGAAAAGAAATATCATAACAAAATAAAAAATAATTTCGTTAGAAAAATATTTTATAAAAAGAACTTAAATAGTTTAAAATTTATAAAACAAATAGAGGCATTAGCGGAATATAATCTAAACCGGTTGAAAAAAACACAAAAAATATTATATATTGAACATTCTAGGATGTTTCCTAACGATTATGAAATTATTATGAATAACAATATTACAAATTATTATCAGGAATTTATAAAAACAACTATCAATAGTATAATTTTATTATCAACGGTTAATCAGATATACAACTGTTTTTCAGAAATAGAAAATTACATTATTGAGGCTTTTTTCATTTTATACCAAATAGAACGAATATTAATTTCAATTATATGCAACGATAGAAGCCAGGAAATTTCTTTACCATGCAGATATGATTATATGAATATGCACACGGATTTTGCAGAATTTTTGGATATTTATGATTTCATGAGATATATTTTCATAAATACTCAGCTTCAAAAAATTGCAAAAATAGAAAAAAAATATTATAAAAACTTGGGAATGACGACAAACTATAATATTGCAGTAAATAAGGAATTATTTCTTGCAAACTATATATTAATTGGACCAAAGGCATCTATACAAAGTTTTCTAACACTTTATAATTCATTTAAACCAGGCGAATTCAACAATTCGGGATTCAAAATATTAGAAAAGAAAAAATATCATTATATATTATCGCGTTCCGTTGTGGGAGACGATCAGTTAGATGATTGTGATATGTTGACCGCGAAACTACTAGGTCACTAAAACTTTGTTGAGAGTTAGATTTAGGTTATCAATTGGTCTTAGAATATTTATTGCGAAAAGCCATTTTGGTCAATGTCGCGTCCGGAGCGTGTGGCCATGTTCGAATCTTCATAAAACCAAATTTTTTATTATTAAATAAAAAATAAGTTTTACTTAATAATTTTTATATTACTCATTAAAACATTTTTTTCTCTTGAGATTTATTGTTTTTTGCTTCAATGAAATTGTTCGCATGAATTTTATTTACTCATATATATCATCAACCACCTAATTTTTTTTTGGTATTTTTATTAGCATCAAAATCATTTTTAATTAAAACTTTATTTCCTATATTTATTTCGTATTTTGATATTTCGGGTTATAATCTTTATCTATCTAATATATCCTTTCTCACAAAAGTAAATTCATTGGAAAATAATTCGGTGCTTTCATTATTACATTGTATTGTTATATTATTTTCGCCTGTCTGTCGTGAAATAATTCAAATGGATTCTTTAGTATTGCAGAATGAATATCTCTGTTTTAATTAAATGTAATTTTTAAAAAATGTTTGTGCCGATTATGCTTATTATCTGTAGATGTTTCCTTATTGTTATTCGTATTAATGTTTGATTAAAACGTTCAATCCGTCCTTGTGGTTGGGGATCTCTAGGTCTGCTAAATATATGTAAAATTTTCCAATGTTTGCATAATTCTTCCATATGATGTATTTACTTATAAAGCATTGTCACGTTGTATTATTTGTTTGCTCCGTTTAAATAAAATAGATTAAAAATTCAATAACAAATCTGAATTTTTTATTTCTAGTGGATAACAAAAGGTAAATTTCGCGCAAATATCAATAATTGTTAAAGTTATCCATATTCATCTTCATTATTCCTATATTTTCTTAAATCTACCAAGTCGATTTATATTTTTTCGAGAAACTTGATAGATTTAATGTGTTCAGGTTTCTCTTTTAATTTTAAAGAATTTTACATTTACTAAGCAATCAATTTATTTATATAAGAATGTGAAGAATCATCATATAATTTTACAATCTTTGGTTTCATTGTTTCTATAGATTCATTAAGTATAACCAAATAATTTCTGATTGTTTATAAGGCATAATGTATTTTTAATATATTTGAAATAGTCGGCCTTCTTTATTAACCAGTATTTGACATCTTTCAATTCATTTTTATATTATTATAAAAATTAACTATATTTCGAATATTATATACCTTATTTAAAGAATTCTTTCCCTACTTTTTATGATTTTTTTATTCATTATTTCTATTTTATATGCTTCTATTGACGAGAATAATGAAGTAACTACTTTAGATAAAAACCCATCGGCAGAAGATAATACAAATGGAGTTACAGTACCTGCTTTTGTTGATCCAGATGAAAATGATAAAGAAGTAGAGAGATGCCGTATACACTGTTCATTAAAAAGAGGGAAATATATTTTAAAATTGGAAGATGCCGAGGCTGGTGAGAAATCTGAGAAACAAAAAAAAGGATTGGATAAATGTAGGCTAACTTAACTTGAATTTAATAAAAAAGATTCGAAATTAACGGTAAGTAAAAAATTAAACTCTTTATTCGAACATTTTATTTTTAATATAAACTATTCAAATAAATTAATTACAATCGGGTCTTTATTTTCTAACCTCTTTTATTTTTTTTATAAAACATTAAACAATTTCTATATATTGTAAACCCTTTATTTCTCTCAATTAATTCACGCGACACTAAAAGTAGAGAAAGAAATACATTATTGAACTTATCTGGGATATCCAATTTATAGTTTAAATATACAGTTACAATGTAAAACCCTGTAACTGATAAGAAAATAACTTCTCCCCATCTAAGGAAATAAATATATAAATAAATATTACCAATATGATTTTAGCAGGAAAAGCATATTAGTATTCCTTGGATATTACTAAAAACATTAAAAAAATTATCAGTGAAACGGATCAAAATTTACTTATTGTTTTCTTTTAAGTCTAAAGAATCACTTTCATATAATAATTCAGTAAAATTTGCTTTGAAAGTCTCCTTTTTTAAAAATAGATATAAAACGTACTTCATAATTACGAGAATAAAATCGTATGGACGCTTTAATTCCCCGTATAAAAGTTTTAATTTCTGTTTTGTTGTGGAAATAATTTATAGAATTATAAGATATAAAAAATATAAAAAGGTCATGGTTTTAAAAGGTGAAATATATCGAATAGATCAATCTGATTTATAAATTCGATAGATGCAATAAAATATTAATTTCAATCCGAAATGATTCTGTATTTATATAGGTATTAGAACATCATTGAAAAATATAATTTGGATAATATACGAACGGAATCGTAAACACGGATAAAAAACATTAGATACGAATCATTGCTTTATTATAAACTCACATTAACAAAGTTTGAATTTTGTAAAAACCATTATTATTGATAAGATTAAACACGATAAAACAGAAGGAAGTGAAGATATAGTTGAAGTCGATGAAACCTGTTTTGGTAAGAGAAAATACAATGTAGGGTAGAGTATCGGGAATATCATGAACTTTTAAACAACGACTTTTTGAAATAATGCATATACGAAATCGTGAAATCATCAAAAATATAGTTTTAAAAAATATAAAAGAGTATTCTACGATAATAACGAACGGGAAAATCATTATAACTTCAAAAAGATAGGATCTAACATTTTTTCGTAATCATAAAATAAATTTTGTGTCCCAAAAAATAAAGAAATACCCATTTAAAACATTGAATATCCGTAATGCAGACTAAAAAATACATAAAACATGAATAACCAATATTTAAAAAAACATTTAGGATATAATTCAGATTTCAAACGACGTATAAAATAAATAAATATTAAATAAACATTTTTGTAATCTTCATAACATCTTTAATTACCAATCCTCCTATTTCTTGTATGTTCCACGTCCAACTAAATTATATTTAAAATATTAATTTTTACAATTATCATAACATAAACATTTATTATATTTTTAATAATAAGATGTAACTAGCATCAATATGGTATAAAACAACGACACGGCTAGAGCAATAAAGATAAATACAAACCTCGAATATTTTCCCTTATGAATCATCACTTTCTCTATATTTAAATACCAAACAATAGAAACCATTATACTAGAAATACTTAAAACAGCTCTAACAATAAGATTCGTATAATCACCACTCAAACATTCTTTGATAACATAAAATATAGGGAACAATATAAAATTATATAATGAAGAATACCCAAACATCCTAAATAAACAAAAAGTATATCCTTCAAGTTGTAACCCTGCTGCAAAACAATATGATAAAAGCATAGGAATAATCAAATATATCGAAGAAAATATAAGATGAAATAACAAAGTATGCATAACAACTCCATAAAGAATGCTGCGTAATAATTTCAATAAAACAATGAATACAAGATAAATTATACAAAATGATAGATTGTATAATATGCCGAAATAAATATCATATGGATGTGGTTCTTTTATACATGTGGGTTTGAATTGAAGAGATCTACGTAAATAAAATGCTTCGGATGGCTGTTCTTGAGCTCTTATTTTAG
Source organism: Lophius piscatorius (assembly GCA_009660295.1). NCBI lineage: Eukaryota > Metazoa > Chordata > Actinopteri > Lophiiformes > Lophiidae > Lophius > Lophius piscatorius. The sequence continues at coordinate 31,509 of VRLP01004113.1, forward strand.
GGAGAATACGTTTTCCTTTGATTACCATTAAGGGGGAAACTATATTTTTTTAATAAATACAAATCAAGAAACAATTTTAAAGATAAAATTATCCTTCATTTGAAATAAAAATATTTAAATTTTTTTATTATTACAGAATAAAAGAATCGTATTTTAATTAATTCACTTGAATAATTAAAGAAATAATTTAATTAAAAATATTCAAATATTTTATTATTAATATCAATAAGCATGTCATCAAAGTTAAAAAATAATTTTATCTTTAAAATTTTAATAAAATAATTCTATCACGTACTTTTAAAAACAATTTTATTTTAAATATTTCTAAACTTATTTTTCTCCTTATTTCATTCTTTAACAGAATATAAACTATCAACTCTCAATAAAGTTTTTACTGCAGTTAAAGCACTCTTATACATATTCTGTTTAACAACCACAGGTTCAATAACACCCATACTAACCATATCAGCCACTCCATCAATACTCATTCCATATTCTTTTCTTTCTCTACTATGGTTTAATCGTAATTCTTGAATAGTAGCTATACTATCCATACCAAAGTTATCAGATAATGTTTTAGGGATTATTTCAAAAGCCTGGGCTAATGCTCTGTATACTAATTTGGATTTTGTTTTAAGTTTCATCGAAATATCACGTAATTCTTTGGATATTTGCATATCAACAGCACCACCACCAGGCACAAGATGTAAATCATCGTTAAATATCATTTTATCGTTTTCTTTCATAATATCGGTGGTAGAATGTATTTTTGTTAAAATAGATAATCCATCTATTAAACTTCTTTCTGCTTCATCTAATATTTCTTTACCTCCACCTCTTAATAATAAAGTGACTGTACTACTATTTTTATTTGTAATAAAATTATATCTATATTTTCCTATTTGTTTTTCTTCGAAAAGATCACACTTACCAACATCTTTCATATTTCCCATTGTTATTTCTTCATCATTAATTTCTATATTTTCTGTAGATGCATTTATTCTACATCCACACATAGCACTCATTCTCTTCATATCTTCCATTCCTACTCTTCCTGCACTAAATATATTATATCTAGCAAAATACTGTGTAGCATAATCTCCTATACTCTTAGTACTAAATATAACATCAGCACCTGATTTTCTTATCGTATCAAGTTTTTTATTGATTATATTCCATTCTGCATTAACAAATTTCTGATAATTATAAATATCAGTTTTTATTTCTGCATTATCTCTCTCACTCTGCCATTCTAAATCAACACTCAACAACAATATCTTAGGTTCTATTATTTTCTTTCTCATCTGCATATGTCCAGCATAAGAAAATGTCTTTTCAAAACATATACCATCAACAAGAATAGAATCTAAAAGATTCTTTCCTACTACCTTTTTTATAGAATAATTTTTATTATGCATAGCAACAAGAATCTCACTAAAATATTTCTTTGAATTTTTTAAAATCTTAGAAGTCAGCGCAGTACCTGCAACTTTCAACAAGAAACTATTTCTAATATCAGAAGCATTAATATTGATTTTAGCAACAGAATCATTAACCTCATCAGTTATCGTAGTATCACCATTAGTAGTCTCATTGTTCTCATTTACTACAGCATTACCATCATCAACCTCAGCAGTATTATTATCACTAACCTCAGTAACATTATTATCATCAACATTCGTAGTATCATTTACTACATTACAATCCTCAGTAATAGTATTTTCTTCTTTATTATCATCCACAGAATTAATTATACTATTATCAGATTTATCTTCCAAAGTAATAATATTTTTTCTAATCACAATATCCACAACATCCACTATCTCATCTATTACATTAACTATATCAATTACCTCATATTTACTTTTAACCAAACTTTTCAAACAATTTAATATCTCTACTGTCAACAATACCACACTTGTAGTACCATCACCTATTTCCACATCCTGACACATACTTAAACTATGCAACAATCTAGCACTTGGATGTGAAAGAGATAAATGACTAAGAATAGTAGCACCATCGTTAGTTAGTATTAAATCATCATTATCACTATTGTTAATAAGCTTATCCCTACCATAAGGACCCAAGGTAGTTTTTAAAATATTACTAATTTCTAGCCATATATCAATGTTAGAAAGTAAACAGGGTATACCATCTCGAGTATCTTGATGTTCTATAACATTTATATTAGACATTAAGAGGGATAAAAAAATATTATTTTTATAATAATGATAATATTAATGATAGGTATGATGATAGTAGGAATGATATAAAGATGTTAATATAAATTAAAATAATATAAGCAATGAAGATAGTAATGATATATAAATATCAATAATAACAATATTATAAATATAAATAACATAAATAATATTATTTATATAAATATAAATATATTAAGGTTAGTATAGGTTATTTAATTATTATTTATTTATATTTTTTATATAAAACAACATAACCTACACCTATGCTTATCAATGTAACGATCACCATTTTATAATTACTTACTAATTTATTTACTACGTATAAAATAAATATAAGATTTTGAAATATTATTTCTATCATAGTAATAATATATTTATAAATATTTCTTAAACCGTCATAGATTACAAGCCTTATAATTTCTATTACCATCAATAGAATAATTCTCAGTATCATAAATATTACAACAAGATAACTATTACTTTCATTTTCATATACTTTTTTTATACATTCTATACTCCTATAGAAATCTCTATTACATCCTATTCCTAAGCTATACAAGTAATATAAATTGTAATAAGATTCTGTAATATTAGAGAGTGCACCAGAGAGATAGTAACCGTATGCTATTTCTTTATTTTTATTATTATATTCTTTATCATATTCTTTATTATAGTTTTTGTTATCTTCTTTATGTTCTCTACCATCTTGACAGTCTTTATTATTTATCTCGTTTCTGTTTGCATAATAAATATCTCCTAGCATATTTATAAGAGAATTATCTCCTACACTTACAAGTGTCTTCAAGTAGTATATCAACAATTTATTATAATCAATAATATTGCTCTGTATTATTTTATTCTGTATTATATATATAATATTTTTCATAGACACTATATCTCCTGCCTCACTATTAAGTATCAATAAATTTACAGCCGTATAATAATCTTTATCCTTATATTTAAGAAATGCCTTATTTTCTATTTCTCTTATAATCTTACTATACGTACTAACCAATACATAATGATGAATAGCCTGTCTGTAAGATTTATTTTTATAATGGTGTTCTGCTAATTCATAAATAGCAGGAAGATATTTTTTTTGTGCTGCTATTTTTAAATATCGTATACCCATATTTTGATACGGAAGAATCTTTTGATAGAAATTATACAAATTATACAATGCATCTACAGATCCATGAGATATTGCTTTCTCGTAATACGATTTTGCACTATTCATATCTCCCTTAGTTTCATATATCTTACCAATACCATTGTAAGAAATAGGATCATCAAGCGATGCACCCAATCTATAATAATGCATAGACAAATTTATATTTTTATTATCTTTTTTATTCTTAAGCGCACCATAAAAATATATATCTCCCAAAATACCATATGCTCTACCATCCTGCTTACTCTTTAACCACTCTATCACCATATCATCTATTTCTACATCCCTTTTTTCTATTATATTTAATATTTTATCTTTTCTCTCTCCCGCACGTATTAACATTTTTATATCTACTTCAGAATACACACTAAAATCTTTCTTAGGCTTAAAATTCCATCTATCATTCTTAAATTCTAAATATATCTTATTACACACCCTCCTACAAATATTAGATAATTCCATATCAGATGTAATACCACCAATACCATAATATAAATTGTTTATAAGAATAAGATCAGATAATTCACCAGTATCTATATTATTATAAACAGAATGATCATATAATTTATTACCAATAGTCATAGTCTTATTATCAGTAGTATTATTATCAGTGGTATTGTTGTTAGTAGTATTATCGTTATCATTTGTGTTGTTATCTTTACTCTTACTATCTCTATTATTATCACTCTTATTATCATTATTACCATTATTATTATTATATTCTCTATTTACTAATAAAAGATATATATCATGTTTATCATATAATATTTTATTTGTTATATATTCATATACATATTTATTAGTAGCTATATATTCTTTAGAATACATAAATAAAAAATACAATATAAACATAAGGGTAAATAAATTTTAATTATAATAAATAAACAATAATCATAATGATATAATAATCGTTATAAAGAGATAGAAAGATAATATTAATAATAAGATATCCATATTATTTTTATAATATCTTAGTATTGATAGAAGATAATATTAAGTATATTACATATATTATTACTTTAATTATATTAATTTATGGGAAAAGTATTCTCTGTTATACTTATATTCTATTATCCTTATCTTATACTCTATTATATTCCATACACATACATATTATACTCTATGCTTTATAATAATCATATGCTCTATGTTTATCTCTTAAGTATATGTTTTATTCTTTCTATAAATTCTTTATTAACTAATACTATATGTCTTCCTATGACTATACCTTCTTCTGTGATATTAAAATCTGTTATATTTCCCATACTGTATATATTTATAAGGAATAGTTTATTATCTACTATTAATATTTGTATTCTTTGATCTTCTAGTATTCCTATATCACTATCATTAAATATTGTAAAACCTTCTTTATCTTTTAAAATATTGAAAATATAATATCCTATGGATTGGTTGGTGTTATAAGATAAATATAATGATAGAGGTGATGGTGGTGGTTTGGTATCTGATAATTTATATTCTTTTATATTATTATTATCATTAGATGTGATATTAGTACTATTGTTACTGTTAGAAGTGATATTATTATTAGAAATGGTATAGGTAGTACTATTGCTATTGTTACTGTTAGTAGTATTATATTCCTTATACTCGTTATTGTGTCTCCTATCGTCATATCCATCGTATAGACCATATAGACCATATTCATTGTTATCTTCTTTGATTGTTACTATTTTGCCTTCTATTTTAATACACGTTATAGCTCTTGGATATTCTACTCGTTCTATTTTCTCTTCTACCACATCTTTTACTGCTTCTGTTATTTTTGTTGAAAATCCTACTATTCCTATTATCGGTTTAGCTATTACTCCTGCTATTCCTTTTCCTATTCCTTTGAAAAATCCTTTAACTCCTTTCTTTGCTCCATCTACTGGTTTTTTTATTAATCCTGTTAATCCATCAACTATATCACTTATAGGATTATATGTATCACTTTCTATATTTATTAATAAATATTTATCATTATGGTATGGTATGCATATTCTTTGTTCTGTTTTTTCAAATGTTGCTAACTGTATAACAGAGCCTATACTCTTAAACATTTTTAACATGGTATTGTTTACACCAGCTACTGTATTTTTTATAAATGATTTGGATCCTTTTAATATTCCTGTGGTTATCTTTTGTGGATCATTGCTAACAAATCCTAAATATGGTTCATAAAAAAAATCATGGATTCCTAAACTGAAGCTATCAATAAGATTACCTATATTTCCTAGGAAATCTAACGATGCTATAATATTTATCATTTGAATAAGTAATTGGGATTTATATTCTGTAAAAATAATATTTTGTAAAGATTTCATATCTACGTCTACGTCTATAAGAATTATGGTATTAAATCTTAAATTTAAATTTGAAATATTTTTAAGAATAAGAGATAATACATTACTCATCAATCCTTTCTTTTCACTCTTAATAAAACTAAATCTTAGTTTTACAGGGAATATATGAAAGGTTTTTATATTTATAAAAATATTATTATATTCCAAACCCATTTGTTGTAAATACGTATAAATATCTATCTGTTGTTCTATTTCTTCTAAATTAAAAAATATTAATATTCTCTTAGCAATATCTTCTTCAATCATCAATGTAAATTCTTGGACAAGGAATACAAAATATTTTATCTTTAGAGGTTTAAATGAATTAATCTCAAAATTACATTGTAAAAAATGTAAATCTCTATTTTTCTTAGCATTTACATAAAGATACGGATTCACCGGATGTAGAATTATAGGAAAATTGGATGTATATTCTTGATTATCTATTTGCATACCAACTACAGATAATTTTACTTCAAAACTATCTTCATTTTCAATCTCTTTTTTTATACATATTAATTTTACCATTTTAAAATGAGCTGCTAAAAATTCAGTATCATTATTTTTTTCTTTGTCGATAAGAGATATACTCAATCTTCTTATTATAATTTCTCCTAAAAATAATATATTATCTCTTTTATTCTTTATTTCTGCTTTACTGTCCATCACTTCGATTATTTCTCTATTATTAATTATAACACTATTTATTTTCACACTGCCATCTTTTTTAACACCATTAGCTTTATGTTTTATTTTTTTATTTCCTATACTAAAATCTAAGAATAAATTATCATCTAGAATATCAAAGGTATAATAATACGATGATAATGGTGCTACGATATGCTTATTCTTAACATTATGCTGATTAAACCTTATTTCATTATCCATCATATTTTTAATAAGAATAGGCCATTTACTTTCTTCTACAATAGTAAAAGTACGTTGTTTAGATCTTATAATTATATTCACAGAGAACAAATGTCTTTTATCCTTGATTATCAAATAAAAATATTTCTTACCTATTGTTTTAGTGGGAATAAAAAACTTATTGTATCTTTTAGTAGAATTAATATCTATCCCTGTCATATTTGATACCTGACCCTCTATTTCTGATATCTGACTGTTATTCTCGGAATAATTTTCTGTATTATCTTCAATAACCCTATCTTTATCACCATTCAAACATTCATTATTATTTTTATCCTTATTTTCTTCATAAAGAACATAGAATCCTTCATTCTTACCTATACTCAATTCCTTTCTCTCATTAACTCCAAATACTAATGTACAATCATCTACTTTTATTCGCAACCCATACTTAGTATTATTTATTAAAAAATTAGCATATTCAATCTTAACTACAAAAGTATTTTTTATCTTTTTTATATCCACTAAAATATTCAAAAATGATAAATTACCTGTATTCTTTAAATTATTGTTTTTATCGTAATCATTTACAATATTATCATTATCATTTTTATCCCGATTCTCAATCTCTTTATGTTTATTTTTATAGCTCTTTTTTCTTTTTACTTTTATTACCTGTGTTTGTGACATAGAAAATATTATTTCTTTTGATTCTTCATATCCTTCTATTTTTATAGCATTACAGTAATATTCTAAACTACATTCTGTTATACCAGGTATTAATATTCTATCTATGTATATACTCTCTTTTAGATTGTTTATAAAAATAAATTCTTTATAAATAATATACACTAATTGATTTATATTTATATTTGATATTATACTGTTATTAATCTTTATATTTTTCAAAGATAGTTTATATTCATCAGATAGATTATATGATATATTTTCTATTTTTTTATCAACAATGGATAGATGGATTTTATTTATCTTATCATTCTTTATTTCATTATTCTTTATCTCATCATTTTTTATAAAACTATTATTTATAAAACTATTATTTACCTTATCATTCTTTATAGAATTATTATTTATCTTATCACTTTTTATAGAATTATTATCTGATTGATTATCATTTAAATCTATATCATTAGCTGCAGAAAGCATATGATCATTATCTAAATTATAATATTCAATACTTTCATTCTTTCTTACATTTATAGTATCTATACATTTACCTTTATCATAAATATCAATTTCTATATTTGATAGACTATGATTTTTAAACACTGTTTTAGAATATATTATTATATAATAAACTAAATATCCTTTTACATTCTTTACAAATGATTCTACGCTTAATCTTATAAATTCTTTGTTATAATTATTTCTATTACATATATCATTATCATCTCTAAATGCTATAAAACAACCTTCTTTTATTTTAGCTTCATAATTTACTTCTGGTGCTAATGTTACTACTCTGTGTATATCAAATGTATCTATACTCAGTTTATATCCTCTGGGTTTTATTCTCATATTATTATATAATCTATTTAATTCTATAGAAGCTGTATTTTTCTTGGATACACTTAAAATACCTTTATAATTACTAACATCCACATCATTATCTCCTATATAACATTCTATATCTATATTAGATGTATTATTTATAACTATATTTTTATATATCTTTATCTTTCGATTAAAATTATCTAAAGATATATTTAAAAATAGATATTTAGAATAATCATCTATAACAGAAGAATATGATGATCTAAGATCAAATATAAAATTATTATCTTTTATGTTAATATTACTTTCATTCTTATAAAATATATTTCTATTAAATAAAGCCTGGGAATGTGGTAATACCAAATTATCATGTAATTTTTTCTTAGTATCATTATCTACCTCATTATTTTTATTAATTTCATCATCGTTATCTTTTCTGTTATTATTTATTATTATGTTATTATCATTATCTATTTTTACAGTCTTATCTTCTGAATCTTTAATATTTTTATACTTTCTCATTAAACTATCATCTATCACTCTTATAAATTCATTCGTAGTATTTTCTATTATAAAATCACGTGTAGATTTAATATTACTTACAACCTTTATCAATTCTTGTGTTAATACTATTCTAATAGGATTATCTACCTTAAACACTAATTTCTGTTTCTGATCATTATAATTATCTTTTTTGTTATCATTGCTATAACATTCCATATCTTTAATACTATTACAACCATAATCTTTATATGTATATTCTTTATCATCTGTTATAGCAGTGGTATATAATATTATACATATTTTTTCACCGCATAATATATAATCCAATAACATAGCATCATAATAATATATATTTATTACCACAGTACCATTTACAGGATTACTTATAAATTTTAATGTTGTAAATTCTATTTTAAACAAAGGTAAATCATTATCTTTATGTAAAAATACCTCTAACCAATCATTTTCAAATACAAATACATTCTGTTTATCTATTCCAAATTTAAAACCATTACCATTTAAACCTTTTATATCATTGGTAGCGTAATTAATATATTCATTATAATTATTTATTGCATCTTTTACATAATTTATATAAAACATTATTTCATTTATATCATCTGTAATTATAATAGTATTATTTATAGAAATTAATATACTAGTGGTCATAGGCTCACTTAGTATTTTTATCTTAATATCCGTAGTTATTAATCTATCATTACTCTCAAATGTTATTATATTATTTTTTATTACAAGATTACTTATCTTAATACTATAACTATCTATATCATTATCTTTAATATTGTTAGTTTTAATATTATTGTTATTACAGTTATCTAGATCGTTAATTAATTTATTATTATTATCATGTGTTATATTGTTATTACAGTTATCTAGATCATCAGTTAATTTATTTTCATTACATTTATATAATGTATATTCTATATTATTTATTGTTACATATACATCAGTCTTCATATTACATCCATATATTCTTAGATCTATGTTTATTATATCATTCTTTAACAATAATATACATTCTAATGGTATAGAACATATTAAATTATCTATTTCTATTGTTAACATAAAACCTATAAATGTTTTCATAAAATATATATTATGTTTACCTGTTATATATGCTATACCATTATTATACTCTGTAATATTAGATATTTTAATATCTAATATATCTATATTACCTTCTATTCCTTCTAACATATATTCATAACCATTATAATTATCTATCATCTCTTTATTAAAACCACACCTAACATTCTTTAACTTATATAATGTTAATAACATTTTACATTCTAAGGCTAGTAGATTATAATATATTACATTACCGCTAATATTTAGTATTATTTCTAAATCTTTTATATTCTCTAATAATATATTGATATTGTTATTCTCTAATGATATATTGTTATTGTTATTCTCTAATGATATATTATTTTTATTATCATCTATTGATATATTATTCTCATAAATGATATCTTCATCTAATAATTTATTTATTATTAAATTTATAATATCTAGAAGATATAATATAAATATTATAATACTATTATATTCTAATTTATCTCTTATTCTACCATCTACGTCTATATTACCATTTAATATTCTATTTTTCTTATTAATATCTATTTTTATTTCTATATCATTAATATTACCATTCACTTTAATATCTATATTCTTAGTATTCTTTAAAAACATACTACCAGATATATTCAATATTACAATACTATTATATATGACATTAAAATTATTTACTTCTATCACAAAGTTGCTAATAGGAATAGATACATTACCTTTATTATTTATGTTAATATATATATTATCATTATTATTATCATTTCCTTCTTTATACTCATTATCATTATTATTATTTTCTATAATATTCTCATCCTTATCATGATCTATAGGTAACCATTCTATTTCTCTAAAAAAGTTTAATAAAGACTCTATTGTATAAAATAATTGTTCATCCTTAATTATTCCTATTCTTTCTATTTTAATTATATTCTTTATATCATTCATAATACTTTGATTGTCATTATTATTATTATTTTCTAATATACTTAATTCATACACATTTATATTCTTACTTTTAATATCTATCTTATTATTCTTTATAATAAAATTAATCTTGTATTTAAAATCCTTATATTTTCCTTTATAATATTTATCTTTGTATTTACTATATATTCTACCATTCATATTATCAGTATTAATAGTAGTAGTATTTATATTATCAGTAATGGTATTTATATTATTATTCATATTATCATTTACAATATTAAGGTTATATTTTATATAATATTTACTCTTAAGTATTTTGTTTCTATTACATAGTTTTATCTCATTAATTTTACATAATAAATTATTTTCTATAATCTTTATATTTATATTCTTTCCTGATGATTTATATAATGACTGTATATTATCTATTTTTAGATTATATTTATAATCATTTATTCTTATTCTAATATTCTTATTATCCTTCAACATTTCTATATCATTTATTATCATAATATTATTTTTATATCTTATTTTAATATATTCTATGGTACTATAATATCTATGATTGTTAGTAGTAATAGTAGTATGATTGTTATTGGTAATATGATTATTAATAATATCATTGTTATTATTCATATTGTCAGTATTATTATTATTACTACTCATATTATTATTCATATTGTCAGTATCAACGTTATTACTTATACTCTTATTGTCTATATTATTATTCATATTGTTCCTATCTACATCCTCTATAATATTCTTATCATTATTATAATTACTCATATTATTATTACTTATCCTTCTATTATATTTTCCATGTCTCATAAAAACATTACACTCTTCTAAGCATAAGCATAAATATCTATTTATTTTTTTTATATCTTTTTTTCTTAAACAAACAAACAAAGTTGAAAAAGACATACCATATAAGGGAATTTCTAAACTATAAATACCAGCAGTAACAACATTATAATAATGTTTTAATATCTTCAGCCAACTATCTATATCTCTATGTTTAGTATCATTATCAGTATTATGTATTGTATTATCAGTTGTAGTAGTATTTATATTAGATGTTGTATTACCAGTTGTAATATCATTGCCATATAATCCACCATCAGTACTATTATTACCGATATATCCTCTAGTATACTCTTTATTATAATTGATATATAATGATCTAATATCTATAATCTTTATATTTTTATTATCTTCCAATATAAAAGATTCTATATCTAACTCTAATATATTATTTATACTTATAATACCATTGGTAATATCTAACTTATATTCTATATCATATTCTTTTAACAATGTAAATGATAATAATTTTATATCCAATAATATTTTATCGTTAATATGATTATAAGTATTAATATCTGTAATGTTAGTGTGATTATTCTTCTTATCATTACTCTTATCTGTATCATTATTCTTATTGTCATGAGTATATTCATTTATTAATTTTATTATTCTTTTTATTTTTAGTTTATCTATCATTATTCCTATCTCTTTTGTTTCTATTATTATATACTCTCTATCTTTTATTCTTAATGTAGTAGGTAATAGAATATATTTATATCTTCCTTTATCTTTCATTTCTATACTTATATTAATATTTATATCATTATTAGTATTATTAGTAGTAGTATTAATATTTATATCATTATTAGTAGTATTGTTGTTAGTAGTAATAGTATCATTAATATTATTATCATCATTATAATTATAATTGTTTATATCTTCTAATCTTATTCTAATTGTATTACAGTAATTAACAATAATATCAGATATATTTATATTATATTTATTTATTATTTCTTTAATAGTCTTAGATATTAATCTTATAATATTATTATCATTACTAGTAGTAGTATCGTTAGTAGTACTATTATTAGTTTTATCTTCAGTATTATTATTATCGTTAGTAATATCTTTATAACTATTAATACTATTCTCTACATCTTTATAATCATTATTATTATGTTTATTTATATCAATAGTTATTCCTTTAGCTATAATATATATTCTTTCATATTCTATGTTCTTCCATGGTATATATATTTTTATATCTTCTATTTTTATATTAATTATATGTTTGTATATATTTATAGGTATGGATTGTAGATTGGTTAAATGTATAGAACCTTCCCATAATTGTATGTTTATATTATCTATAATAAAATATGGTGATATATATTTCTTATAGAAATATTCTAAGATAGGATTAACCATTGTAAGGGTAATAAATGAATTTTAATTATTAAGTGATATTATAATATACTATAGTTGTATGATTGATATTAATATTGTGTTATAACTGTAGTATGTTATTGTGTTATAGTTGTATGATTGATATTGGTATTATTATGTGTTATAACTGTAGTATGGTATTGATATCATATTATAATTATGTTATTGATATTATTATGTTATATAAATGAAATATTATTTTTATTTAATAAATATTCTCGTAATACTCGATATTATAGAGATAGAAATTTATGAAGATTAGGATGTAATGTAGATTTTTAATATATTTAACAATTTAATGTATATTAAATAAATATGTATTATCAAATGTATTATTTATTTAAAAATATTATATGAAAAAGAGAATGGGGTAAAAAGGTTACTGGGATGGAAACAAAAAGATATATTATTAAAAGCTCTATGGAAGAAATAAAAATTAAAAACAGAGATATTTTGAAATATCTTATCCGAAATGTATTATCTTTTATTCCGTTTTTAAGAGAAGAAGGTATGTTGTGAATATTGTAAATGTAAAATTTTGTTAAATACTTATGTTTACGATACATTTGAATCATCATATTTTTATTATAAGAAAAGATTATGTGTTAAGAAACGATATTCATTTAAAATATATCTTTTTATGGGTTACATATACCTACGAGTAGAATTTAAAAACAATTTATAAATTTTTTACAAATTTAAATTAAAAAAATAATTAAAGAAATAGATTTGAATAAGAAGATATTTAGGAAAGAAGGAATATATATTAGTGGAGACTCTCTACTCTCCCAAAAACGAATCGGTGATGGATATCATATAATTGAAATAAATGAATCCCTTATTATCCAGAGGAGATATAATAAAGATAGAATGACAAAACAAATTTGAGTTGTAGGTGATATAAGTAAAAAAATAATGATGTATTCTTTGCAATGACAAGAAAAGGAAACTTCGAGAAACATCAAAAAATCATATATAGGAATACAAGATCAAAGACAACCATAATTACAGGTTGTTAAAAGGAATATGGTTGTTTAAAAGATTCAATACATAAATATTTAGCATTAACCATAAAAGATTATTTGTTGATTTCAATAATTCTGAAATAAACACTTAAGGAATTGAAAGCAAATGGAAACACTTAAAAGATCATTTAAAATCAAGAGAAGCCAATAAATACAAAAACATCAAAAATTTTACTAATGAGTTTTTATATTCTCAGAAAATCGAAAGCATTTTTTCTGATTGTTTATCTTTGTTTAAATTAGATTAATTTTTTTTATTCTTTAATCTTTTCTAATAATATATTTCTTTATTCTCATCTCAGTCTTTTACCATTTATACTAACTGGTTCTGTTACATATATGTATCAATCCAACTCCATCTTATGCTCATAATCGTTAGGATTTTGTTGCGATGAAATAACATTCTAACGGTCCTAATGAAATTTATATCCCTTTGACATAATATTAATCAAATCACTAAACAATAGAGCGGTTGTGACTACATCAAATAATCATTATTTTACTCCAGTAATGGATTATTATACAAGATATAATCAAATCACTTATCAAACCTTCAACCGCTCAATACACTTTTTTTATTTTAAATATTTTAAATAATTTATTTTGAGTGATAATTTTCATCTGTCAAATCTAGAATTTGGTTATCCCTTTATATCAACTGAGTCAGGTAAGTTTAATAATACATAGTTATTTTAAAATACAATAGAATAAAATTTTAATTATGCTTCAAAAGTCTATATTGTTATTTTATGTATTCCTGAATAATCTATATTAATATTTACAATCATACTAATATTTATATCTAATATCTAATATTTATTATCATATTATAATTTATAATACATATTCATTAAAACATTAATATCTCTATTATTACAATCATATTTATAATTATTACCACATCACTTTGATTTATATTTGTTTCATTGTTTTATTTTTTGTTTTTATTAAAAACTCTTATAGGGGCTAATGCACAAAACTCCCATAGACGATGATCTCTATTATGACTCTGACGATAAAAACTATTTATTAACACTTCCTGAATATGAAAGAGAGGAAATATTATATGAAAGATACAATAAAATAATCAAACTAAAGGAAGAACAAGAATATGAAGAGAAATTAAAAAATATAGATACAAATGGTATAAATACAAACATAGAAGAAATAAAACAAGTAGATATAATAGAATTCACAGAAGAAGAAATAAAAAAGATGGTAGTAAATAGAGATGTGTTAGTAAATAATATTTATAGAGGTGATTTTGAAAGATTCATAGGTCAATTTATTAGAATTAATTGTATAAATAAATATGTGATAGGATTAATTACAGATATAAATAGAGGAGAGACATATTCTATAAGATATAAACATAAAAATATAAAAACTAATAGACATTTGAAAATAAAGATAAAAAACAAGGAATATGGAAGTGTAGAAATAAAAAATGTTAGTAATGCATTACCAGAGGAAGATGAAATAAAAGAATTCCAAGATTTTTTCAGCACGTTAGAAATTGAAAAAGAAATACAATTTAAAAAATATAAAAATACCATAGCATTTTTTACCAGACCACTTACTGATGCAGAAATAACAGAATACCACGTAGAAAAAGAAAAATTCGTACCCAATACCAAAAGCAGAGTAAAAAGAAAAATAGAATTGATAGCAAAAAGAGATAAATTGGTAGAAAATAGGAAATTTAAAGAAGCAGAAGAAATACAGGATGAAATAGATAAATTGGATGGTAATGAAGAAGAGGATGTATGGGCTACAATACACCAAAAGAATAGAAAAACAAATATTTTAAATGCAAAGAAAAATGAAGGTAAAACAAAGAAAGAAAAAGATGATATCTATAATCCATGTAGAAGAAGATCTAAATATTTTTAAGTAAATAAAATTTACAATTACTAATATTTATTTAGCATTATATTTTTAAATTATAGTGATATTTATAGTATCGTTATAGTAACAGTAATATTATTAATATAGTTTTAATCTTAGTTATTATTATAGTATCATCATTATAATATAATTTTAATCTTAATTACTACTATACCATTATTATACTATTATCATTATAATAATATTATTATTTTTATTTCCTAATACCCATGGATGAAAATATAAATAATAAAAATAATGTAAATTTAGCTGATGAACTTTCAAAAGAAAATGAATTAAATAATTTTTTAGATAAATTTATAGAAAGAATGTAATCTACACAACATAATAAGAATATATAATTATAATATTATTATAATACATATTATCAGATAAAGAATATTTATTCATTTTATTGTTAACCCTATGAAATATTATTATAATTATTATTAAATATTAAAATTATATTATCTTTATGGATACAACAGAAATAATTTTAATCTTAAAATGTTTATTATTAAAAAATATTTTAATTTTTTATAATCTTGATAATATCGTATTAAACTTTTAAACGTTATAGTAATATGTATTATATGTTTTTAAGAGGATGAATAATAAATTTAATCAAAATATTCTTATAATTTAAATAAATATAACAATAGAACTTAGAAAGTAAATTTAATGAATTTATTTTAATATTATATATTCTTCTTCTATCTCTTTTATTTCATTTTCTGTTATTTCTTTTATTTTATCTAAATCTATATATTTCTTTTGTATTGGTATTGGTGATGTTTTTATAAATCCTTTGGCTTTAAGCATAAATAATAGAATATGAAAATGTTTTTCAGCAAATGGAGAATCTAGTACAATATCAGGAAGTCTGTTTTTTATGTTGGTTATGATATTGGAAAGTTCAGATGGTTGGGTATAATTGTTAAGTAGAATTAATATAAATTGTAAATGTTTGTAAAAATGGGTGAAATTTTCTAGGAGTACTTGGATGTAGGCTTCTAGGAATATTTTTTTGTTGATTTCTTTCTTTTGTTCTTTTTCTTTTATTTCTTCTACCAGGCGATCCATTTCATCTAAATTCATTAAATGTACTTCATCGGTAATATTTCCTACTCTTTTAATATCTTCCATGGTTATTTCATTTTCTGATTCTATCTTAAGTCCTGAAAATGCATTTTTCTTGGAAGTGGTTTTTTCTTTATTGGTTTTTGGTGTGATAAATGTTTTAACTTTGTCTATCGTATCAAAAACCATAAATTTTATTCTGTTATCCATATTTTCTACCATATTTTTTAATTGGTTGATAATTTTTATAACAACGTCTTTTTTATCGCAGTTAACTAATTTTTCTACTGAATTTTCTAAGAGAAAGCATAATGTTTCTACATTTTCTTCATCTGGATTGGTTAGAAGACTGTTTATACACATACTAATAGCTTTGTAGCTTATAATGGTGTATGTATACATAAGAGTTATTAAACGTATTGTTCCAAGGTATCTTTCTCTTTTCTTGGATTTTTCGGTAAATTGTTCTTCTATTAAATTTTGCTCTTCCATTTTTTCTTGGTATGAAAGATTAGATTCTGAAATACTGGTCATATCACTCCATTTCTCCTTACTGGCCACAGTTGTCTGACATAATTTTATCAGTGTTGTAAAAAATATTGTTTTTGGTGGATTGGTTCTTATTTCCTTTTCGGTTTTAAATGTTTTGGATAATTCTTTTATCACAAACGCATATAATTTTGCAAATGTTTTTTCTGAGATAGCTTTTTCATAAAGAATATTTGCCATTGTTATCATATCTGCTTCTTCTGTGATTCTCATTCTTTTTATTCTATCCAATGTTTCTTTTGCATTTGAAATAGCTATTCTATTTAACTCTAATCTAAATGTTCTTACCACTTCTTCTTTTCTATCATATCTCTTTTTTACCATCCTATTCTTATTATCAGAAAATATTTTATTTTCTATTTTTATTTCAATCTTCTCTCTTTCCTTTACATCAAATATTTGTTCTAACGTATAAACGTATGGTTTACCAGGAATATTTACCATGACTTGATGTGTAGATTCTTCCACCATTGATTGTGTATCATCGAGTATCACTGCCTCTTTCTTTTCTTCTTTTAATATATCATCTCTTATTTCTTCTAATATCTCTCCCTTAATTTCCTCTTTTATTATATTTTTTATCTCACTGCCTATTTCAACTTTAATTTCTTCTCTCTCAACCACCTTTTCCATCTTCACTGCTTTACTTTCTGTATAATTTATTTCCTGACTGTCATCACTATCTGAAGAATCTACATATGCATCCATCAATTCTTTTAATGATTTACCTTCACTTGTTTTTAATTCAACACCTTTATTTATTGAAGTAGGTATATCTAAGAGTGATGATTGTGGTGGAGCACTCTGTGTACGTAGATATGTAGTAGTAAAACTATAATTCGTAGAATCTATAGTTAATAGAGGTTTTTTATTGTAATGAATAATACGTTTTATTATCATGAAGGGGGGATAATTTTTTATGAGAAAAAATATGTAAGAAAGTGAAACAAGAAAATTTAAAAATGATAAAACAAATAAAAAATAATGTTGTATAAATATTTTATAAATAAATATTATTGTATGGATATTTTATAAGTAAATAAATATATGATAAAAATAATTATTCTAACATTAAAATTTATTTATAAAATATTTATACTTTTAAAAGCTTCTCCTCTTCTGGACTACATTTTTTATCTCGCATAGGACATTTTTTTATCTTCTTTTTATCTTTTAAAGGTTTATTACAATCCTTTTTATCATTCAATAAACTTCTATTCATTTTTAAACCTTTATCTTCTTTACAGTTATTATCTTTAGTTTTCTTTTCTTTTTTAGAATTCATATTCTTATTTTCATCACAGTAATTTTTATTATTCTTATTATTTATGTTTTTGTTTTTGTCTTTCTTATCTTTATTCTTATTATTAGTTACGTTAGTTGGTTTCTTATTTACATTCTTATTCTTATTATCATTATTTTTTACAATCTTATCATTTTTATCATTCTTATTATTCTTATTTTTATCATCTTTATTCTTTATATTTTGTACTTTTTCTGTTTTTACTATATTTGATAATATCATAAGTAAGATAAAATAAAAGTATAATAGCATAGAATATTGTAATAGTTAATATTTATAGTTAAATATATTATTTTAAAATATATAATTGGTATATATTAAAATAATATATTACTTGTTTCTTTATATGGAAAATAATTCTTATAAGTATAATATATTATTATATTATATGTAAAATAGTTGGTATTAAATTATAGGTAAGATATATTATTATTATTCTTTAATTGATTATTAATAATAATATTTATAAAATAATATATATGAGTATATTCAATTAGATTATCTTAGAATGTATATTTTATTGCTTATGGATATTTAGATTATGAAACATTAATATAATTATATATATTATTATATTGGTTATTCATCTATAGGTATTAGTGATAACCTTTAATATCATAAGTGTTATATCACACTTGTTATATGATATATGAATAGAATTTTATTTTCAAATATTTTCTTAAAAATTTAATTATAATTGATAAGATATATAACAATACATGTTATATATAATAATCAATACATGTTATATAACAATCAATATATATTCATTGGTTAATAATATAATAGTTTGATGGTTATAATGTGTTTACAAAATCTTAAAGTTGATATGTTTGAATTCTTCATTCGGAAAATTTTAAGAGAAAACAAATAAAATGGATGGAAAAAACGTAAATTTGTTGGATAATTGTTTGGTAGTTGTATATGTTTTATATGATACTTTTAATGTTAAATTAATATAGGGATTAGACTGGTAAAATTATTGTCTCGTTATTGAAGTGTGATTTGAATAGTATAATCTCAAAAAGAACTTATAATCTAATTAATGCGAGGTGGAACACAGTAATGAACACTATACACAAATATATAACAATGTAAAGTATAATTTATTATGATATTAAATACATATAGATGGTTAAGTTAATTATTACAAGTTATTTGTGTTTTAGAGAACTAATTGTTTTAGATCATAGTGATTGCAACTACTCTGAGAATTTTAACCAGAATTAAAGTGTTATTAAGGTAAATAAAATATTTGTGTTGTCATTTTCTATTTTAGGATAATATGAACATAATATAAAATATATGTTTATGGTGTATCCATGTATTTCATATCGAATTTATATTTTATTCTTTTGGTTTTTTCTATTTCTCAAGAATCATATTCCTCATTACCTCAAACCAATCCAAAGGATATCACAAAATTGGTTAAAACATTATTTGATAAAAATTTATCAGACAAGAAAGTCTTACATTATTTACTATCGACAAAATCCACATGCAATTTCGTAAATCCTTTTTTTGGCAATTTAAACGAAATGAAAAATTTCATCGTCTTTGCCGAGAAAAGTTAATTAGCCATTTAAATAAATTTAATCCACCTAAAACAATATTAAAAAATATAGCTGGAAGAAAAGCATATCATACCATATATGCTATAAAAAGGCTTATGGATGATTTTTGTTGTATTACTTGGCGTGATTACACTTATGTAGAATATCGTATATTAGATGAAATTGTATGTAATCTAATAATATGTTTTATTACTACAAAATACGAATGTAATATATTTCAATTAAATATAACAGATATGGATAGTCAATATACACATTATTTGTTAAGAATAAAAAATATAATATTACATTATTACAATAATATAACAATATCGTTTATTTATATAAACCATTTTAAAAGTTTATCTACTATTTTATACGATGAAAGTCGTATCTTAGTTACTAAATACTTTAATAGTGTTTTAAAGTTATCAAAAACACTTCAAAAAAAATATGAAGCAGAAATTAATGAAGATATAAAAACAAATATCAGGATTGTATCAGAAAGGAAAAGTAAATAAAAATAATAGTTAAGAAATATTTTTTATTAAAATTCGTATAAGTTATATTGTTTTATCAAAAATATATATTTTTAATCTATTTAGTAACTGTAATTATAATATGTAATTATATAAAATATATATATTAAATATAATTGATATATATATTTTAAATCTTTTAAATAAACTTCTTATAACATTGTAGGTTATCTCGTTATAGAAGTTTTATATAAATAGTTATAAGAAACTTTGATGTAGATTTTAGATAGGAAAAATATATGAAATTTATGTTTTCAAACATTTCTAGGTAATATAATAATATAATATTACGTGCTTATACTTAGTTTATTGTTAGATAATAAATACTTGGTTAGGATTTACGAGGATCTCTACCGTATATAGTTTATTTGTAAATATTATGTTAAAAAAACTAAGAAATTATATAAACAAGAATTGATTATGTGTATAATACTTAAAATTATAATATTCTGTAACATAATTTAAGATATGATTAATATATTCATTGTAATATTCATCAAATATAACAAATCATAAATTATGACTAACTAAAAATTTCTATAAATAAGAGTTTCATTATATGTAAGATTAGAAAATAAAAATACATTGTAACGGAGTAATAAAAATAAATCTTAAATAAATTTTCTTATGTTAAAATAATTATATCATATAAAAACGAATAATCATCTCATTATAATCCATAAATAATCATAAACAATCCATAAAACAATTTTTAAATAAGTTATAAACAATAATTTATTTATCTTAAAATATATTTTGTTTATTCTAATTTTTCTGGATGTTCTTTCATTTCCCTACGTATATTCTCCACTTCTTCTGGAGTAAGTGTTTTTTCACCAATATCTTCATTATTATAACATCCAACAAAGAAAATATAATTAAAAATAATAAAAATATTCATTACTCCTATTATTATTTTCTTTTTTATAACATTGCTGTCAAAAATAGAAAATAAAAAAATAACCAATAAAATGTCGTATTTATAAAAAATAATTTTCTCTTTTATATTCATTTGATATACATAACAGAATATTCTGTCAGTGCTAAAGGGTTTTTACGTTTGAAATTTTCCATAAATAACAGAATAGTGGCCTCAGAAAAAAATAAAAAAATTTTGGTAAAATAAAATTTATTCTATTAATTTATTCTTA
>VRLP01004114.1:0-53465 GCA_009660295.1 Lophius piscatorius
TCACCCCACTGACCTCAACACGGTCCCTCCGTTCTACCCACTCATACCGCCTCCTCCTTCCCCGGACTAAGCTCAGCACCATGGGTGATCGGGCCTTCTGTTCTGCTGCCCATCGTCTGTGGAATGCCCTCCCTGACCATCTGAGGGCTCCACAGACAACTGACACATTTAAAAAAGGACTTAAAACTTTCCTTTTTAGTAAGACCTATAACTTTTAATTAACATTGCTGCGTTTTGGTCATATTTTTATATAATTATTATTATATTTTCTATTGATGCTTTTATCTGGTTTTACTTTGTAGCAATTTGAGATTTGATTCAAATGTAAAGTGCGTTATAAATTAAATATTTTATTATTATTATTATTATTATTATTATTATGTTGCTGTCCAAACTGTCAGAAACAGACTCAATGTCCTCTAGCGGGACTCCCCACAGCTCAGTACCGTTCTGCTTTATTGGCGCTTGCCAGAGAACACCAGAGTTTGTAGGTTCGCCAATGGGAAACAGACTATTCTGTAATATGAGCATGTTTACCTTTGATACTTTTAAATGATGTTTAATGCCAGTAAATTTATACTTTTGCTTACATAACATTTATTCTGCAAATTCTCAAACCTGTAAACATTTTAATCACTGCTACTAATCTGTAAGAAAATTGATCTGAGTACTTTATCCACCAAAGAAGACTAATGTTCTGTGAACAGCATTAGAGCAAATCTCTGCTCCCCTGTAACAACACCTGAACCAGTGGACCTAATATTCATACTCATTTTCATGCAAATGAAATATTCAGAGATCCCAGCCAGCTAGCAGGCTAATACTTATTAATGTAATAGCATAATTGTTCAGATGGGAATGTTTGCTTTGGGCCACACCATGTCCGTGTTCCGTTGAGGAATGCCTACCGAAGTTTCGGACGTCATGGCAATCAGTCTAGCAGTTAATTACTACTTGTATTCAGCGGTCAAAACAGTTCTGTTCTTTCTTTCTTTGGAGGGTCAGCCCAGTCAAAGGGGGTAAATGGAATGTTGCTTGGGTAACTGTAGCTCATCCTTGCACGCGTCCTTGACAGAGAAAAAGTCTGTTTACCATTTTCATTGTAAGGAACTAAGGAAAGTCACAGAGCAGCCAACACAATTAATTTCTTGGCAGTCTTTCTGTTTGGAGATGTGAATAACTCAGCTGTTCAGGTCCTGAATTGTAAAACTCATTTGGCATGTTCTCCTGGCAAGGACTTGCCCGGAGTAACATGGATAAAAGAAAGCACAGTTTAATTTGTAAACAACTCTGAGATGAAGCAAATCCGTCTTACTTCAACACCATTGTCAGTGCTTCAGAATCACATCCACTAAAAGACAGAGATAAGACAAGTAACAACACTTCTCATAAAAAACTTGCAAGGGGCAAGTTAAATGTAAAAGGGGGCAGATATTTCCAGTATTATCAAAAAAAAATTATGATAAAGTATTATGCCAGCTCTGAATTTCTATTTTTTTTTTTTTGAAGAACAACCCATCTGTCAAGAGAGGTGTTTGGTAACAGACCACCTGAAAGCTCTTACTAGATGGATTACCATGAAAATAGCCGCCACAGAAATCCTGTCTCATTTGAGGCCTATAAAAGTGAAAACACAGACAATGTTATCTAAGTACCAGAGCTACAGAGGATACTGTGTGGAAGCAAAGACATGGAAAAGATCTGTGATGTCTCAACAAAGTTCTCTAGATAAAACAGTAGTTCATCAGTGGTGTACAGTAGTGCTTTATTTATTTTGCTCATACATTTCTGGTCTCCAGAGGATGAACCTCTCTGTTCTTATTTGTTTGAGAATATCTCTGTATTTTGCGGTGCACCAATATTTATGAATATTTTCTTTCTTTCCCATCTTTCCCATCCTGATCCAAGCTCCTGCTGCCAGACGTACGTCAGAGCCAATGCTGCCATGATGTTTGTGAAATGACTCTCATTACCAGCAGGGGGAGAAAGAAGGTTTAATTGAAACACTTCAACAGCTGTTTGAGGTAATGACTTTTTTTTTCTCACACATTTACACTAATTACCCATAACATTAAAACGTCCTGCCTATAAACTATATACAAACATTTGGGGAAAATACCGGCAGCTGTGGACAAAATGAAACAAATTCATTGAAATCAACAATATTTCACAAATACACACCACATTTCTAACATCTTAAAAATGAAGGGATGATCAAGCTAAATGGTTAAACATCTTTATACTGTCAAGTTTATAGTACATTATTCAACAGAACTCCAGTAACAGAAATTTCTTCAGTTCTTTCTTCAATATTATGCTTTTTTTTGTTTTTGTTCTACTATTTCAAGGTTATATTACAGTACAGTACATATTCTGACTGTAAAAAAATAAAGTTACAAACTGTTTACTGTTACCATTTGGAGGCTTTTAACCGTTATTTTAAAATCCAATTTCTACAGTGTAGAGAAAAAAAGACGTTTAAATGTTTGTTTTGTTTTACTATCTATTTATTGTATTACGTAGATCATTTTTATATAGTAAAATATCTATATTTGTCTGAATTTATTACACTTTACTGTTGTTTTATGTAATGTACTTGTAAACGGGTTTACGGCATATCTTTTTTTTTCATAGTATTTTACCATAACATGTTCCACATGGTCACCATATATTTTAGAGTAAAACTCTGGCCACCACAGACGCAAGTATCTTACCATAAATATACAGATTTCTTCTTCTTTTTTTTTTGCAGTGTACGTCCCCCTTTTTTCCCGCATAAACAGTTTTGATCCGTCAAAACATAGAATCCAGGACCTCTGAAGATGAGCAGTGGTATGTTTTATCTTGAGATCCTGTAGGTTTTGAAGGGGGGGCCTCCATGCATCAAGCTTTCAACATCTTGAACTCAATGTTCCTTGAATCTTTCTTGGACTATATTTTGCAATGTGGCAGAGTGCATTATTATCCTGACTCTGCCATTATAGAATATCGTTGCCAGGATGGTGTGTAGTTGTCTTCACCAAAGTTTAGGTAGGTGATACGTGTCAAAGTAACATCCAAATGAATGGAAGGACTCAAGGTGTCCCAGCAGAATACTTCCCAAAGCATCACACTGCCTCTCCAGGCTTGCCTTCTTCATGTCGAGCATCATGACGCCATTTCTTTCCCAGGTCAGTGATGCACATGCACATGACCATCCACATGATGTATAAAAAAATGTGATTCATCAGACCACCAGACAGGCTTACTTTATCCATTGCTCCATGGTCGAGTTCTGATTCCGACACAGCCAATGTGTTCGCAGTTGCATAATCAGTACGCTGCGATGCACTGTGTGTTCTGACACCTCTCTACCTGGGACAGCATGGACTTTGTCGGAAATTTGTGCTCAGCATCTCTTCTGATCGGACAACACTGCCAAGCCTTAGCTCCGCCCACTTATCATTGGGGCTTGGGCGAAACTGTACCTGCTCAGTCGTTGTTCTAGTTTAGACCCCTTTAGGAAGGGACTAACTACTGCAGACCCTGAACACCCAACAAGACGTGTCATTTGCCACGACAATTTTGCCCTCCTCAAAGTTCCTGAAATCATAACTCTTGTCCATTTTTCCTCTTTGCAACGCATCAACGTCAAGGACAAAATGTGCACCTGCAACCTCGTGTATCCCACCCAGAGACAGGTTATAATCAATGCTGTCAATCAACTTCAGCTCTCAGTGCTTAATAATGATACGTCTTATGTGACGTACTTTCTCCTCAGGAAGAACTTTTGCTGCATCTCCATAATGCTTCAACGTGTATATCTCTGCTAAACAGTGACATTCAGCTTCAGCTGTACATAATGTACTGTAAACACGCTGACGCAATACACTTAGAAACCGATGTTAGCGTCCTACTCAAACTATAGCTTCAACCAGCTCTGTAATTTTAACGTCTTTTCCCCCGCAATCCTTTTACTATTGAGCATTGTCCTTCTAAATCTTTAAAGAGTGTTTTTCTTTTGTTTCTTTAAGGCTCAAACTGAGAAGCAGAAAAACAGACTATGAATGAATGGTCCACTATCAAAGAAATGCTAGTTGATGATTTTCTCATTGTGTCATCAACACGACTAGATATCGTCATCAACATTTATGTTTGACTTTTCTTTTAGGAGCCGTACATTACAGGCAAACAGTTGTGATAAAGAAGAAAAATATATAAAGGCAGTTAGATTAAAGACTGTATTGCACAAGATGTGGTTTGTTAGCACATGTATCCCTCCTTGCTTTGAATTTACAGTAATTTTCGGCAGCAGCTTCACATTCAAAGTAGGTAAATATGTTTCTTACCGTTTTTTGTTTTTTTTAGAATTAAAGTCTATTCAATCTGCAATGTTTATTCTGTATTTATTCTTATTAAAGAATTTTGCTGTAATTTTTGGTAAATTAAAAGTATAGTTGAATTAAAAAAAATCAACCAAATTGTTTCAAAGTTAATGTAAACCTGCTGACATCCATTACATTGAGTCACAACATTGCCGATTTAAAGGTTTGCAGTCGTTTTTTTTAATTTTCATGACGGCATATACATGTACAGGGTCCTTCTCAAGGACGCTACGGCAGGTAGAGCTGCTCGGGCTTGAACCAGATACCTTACAATCCGCCGATTTGGAGACATCCGCTCTACAAACTGATGGCCGCTCTACACCCCCCAAAACATTTGGCCCGTACGGGGATGGAACCCGCGATGTTGGTGTTATTAGCACCGTTCTATGAACAACTGAGCTAAACGGACATTGCTCATTAATTACCTGACTGATTTGGATGAAACTTGGTATAAGAGTGAGGCTTGTAGTCAGGAAGAACTAATTAAAATATAAATTAATGACATTTAAAAAGAAAAATCCATTTTGGAGTTGATTGGCTACAGAGATGGACAGATTGTTATCTTCCTCTTTTCTGAAAATTGCAAATTAGGTGTTTTGGGACCGTTATTGTCTGGATAGAATATCATTGAACTGGGAGGGGCATGAGCCATGGCCGAAATTTTGGAGTAGATTCAGGTGAATGGATGGAAAAATGAATAATCAAGTTTCAAGAATTTATATTTTAAGGTTCAAACATTATTGCTAGTATTTCTGTGTTGCTGTGACATAACAGAGAAACTGAGCTGCATAGACTGATGTTTACGCTCTCTGAGTGACAAAAGTACACACATTCCTCTATCAAGTGGCAGAAAGGTTATCTGTGTATGAAAAGAAGTGGTGAAAGCAGAGTTATTGACTTAACTTCTTTACTTAAGAGAAAGCGAAAAAGTACAGGCACTGAAATATACACCAAGTGGAACATTAAAAAGTAGCCACTTCAAGCTCATTTCTACCTGCTACGTTTGTGCAAATTAGTACTTGAACATGAATATCAAAATTAATATAGTATTCATGGAAGAGATTTGTAACTTCATCTGGGTCTGAATTTGAGGAAGGCACACATTCAGAATGACCAGTAAACAAAGTAGGTATTAAAAATCATGCCTGTTCTTTGTTATCAAATTTTTTGTAAATGTTTCTTGTCTACTACTCCTAAAAAAAAATACTGTTTTTGGTATGTAGGAGATATTGTACTTTTTACTGTAGTTACTTTCAGATAACAGTTTTTCATACCAATCTGTTCAGTGACGAACAATAAAAGCTCCAAATGTGTTGATTTTGAAAGATGGTTATATAGTAAAGGATAAAGTGTTTCTTTGTGGGTTGAGAAGATTCCCGGGATTCAAAACTCAATAAATTCCATCTTGGATTGTCAAATGTCCCAAAGATGAAAACAGACTGATCTTATGAAAAATGTACCTTTTAGAAATATGTAGCGTATAAAGCACTGGAATTTACCTCAACCTTTAACATCTAAAATGCAACATAGGCAGAAACATTTATCCATAAACATCCCACATGCTGGAAAAATATTTCCTTTTTGAAGTAACTTGATTATGGTTGCACAAAATAATTTTGTCTAGGTCCAGATACATTTTTCAAATCCAGTGTAAAGGTTTTATGTTTTTTCATATTAAAAAATAACCAATAACGTACCCAATTCCTTTACCCAATAACGGTTATAGCGTCAAAATCTTACAGTAACACCATGAAGAAAACAGAGACGATCAGTGAATTGTCTGAGAAACTCTTTGGTAACTGCATTAAACTTGTGAGAGATACCACACTACAGAGGTTTGGGATAGGACCAGGAGGATTCTACATTTGGACCCTGAAGAGGGATTTTTTCCGCAAAATACCACCTATAGCCACTAGTAAGAGCTATATGTGCAGGATATAACCTTAGGCTATGACATAAATCAATAATCATAAAGGTTTAGTATTGTGCACAGTAAAACAAACAGCAAAACTTGGTAGAACCCAATTATGGATTTGTCAATAAGAACTCGTAAAGAATGAAACAGCGGTGTTCAATAAATAGCAGTTAAATGAAATGTACAAGCGACAGAAATTTTCTAATATAATTGTAAACGCCGGAGAGGCAAAATACAACTGCATAAATACTTTTGGTACTTTAAGTACATTTTACTGAAAATATTTACTTAAGCCTACTTTGACTTCCGTAGGATTTTGAATACTTAAGTGTACTTAAGTATTTTCATAGTGTGGTATTGGTACTTTTACGGCAGAAAAAGATCTGGATATTGCAGGTCTACTGCTTCCATCCCGGGTTGTCCTATATATATATATATATATATATATATATATATATATATATATATATATATATATATATATATATAGACAGAGAGAGAGAGAGAGAGAGAGAGAGAGAGAGAAAGAGAGAGAGAAATAGATATAGAAAAGTCATGAAAGCAACCAGTATAGGACACACACATACACACACCTCCCTGTGGCCCCTGTCATCTATGTCTCGTGACGTAATGATCCCCTTTATAAAAGGCTGGAGCGCAGTCCGGAGCGCTCTTGAAGCGACATGGTCCATCCAGCAGTTTCCAGTCTGTGAGTGCCGATTGATCCCTCTCAAAATGCGGCAAGAGCAGACTTGGTCAGACATTAAAAAGCAGTCGGGATTGTGCGAACTGTGATGAACAATGACCTTTCAGTCAGAATCCTAGGGCTTGGGCAGACAGACGCTCGTGCGCTCACTGAAACCTGCTGACGATGAAGAAGGCGATGCGTTGAGGTAACAGGTGGCCTCCTTTACTTCTCATTCATGCGGTTTTTCAACTTTTGTGTCGGTTTTCTTGGAGTGATCGAGCAACCAGATGCGCTCAGCATCAAAGGGGATTTTCTGGTCGAAAATATGAGATGTACTTATTGTGTCCCGGAGGAAATAGCAGCATGGAGAAAAAAGCCACAAATTCGCTTTTCATAAACTTTCCCAATCCAAAAGAACAACCGCAGAATCTCCGATGAATGGACAGCAGGATGTTTTCTGGTCAGGCTGGTCTTAATTGTAGCTTGAACTTGAGCGATGACCGGGAGCTCGTGGACGCGCCTGCAGGGATGGGGGAGCTCTCCCCCACGGGCTTCGTGGTGCTCTCAGTGTTTCTGGGCTTCATCATGACTTTCGGTTTTCTCAACAACTTCGTCGTGCTGCTGCTTTTTTGCAAGTTTAAGAAACTTCGGACGCCGGTGAACATGATGCTGCTGAACATCAGCGTGAGCGACATGCTGGTGTGTGTGTTCGGAACCACTCTCAGCTTCGCGTCCAGTATTCACGGGAGGTGGCTGCTCGGGGCCAGCGGCTGCAGCTGGTACGGATTCATCAACTCCTGCTTCGGTGAGTCCTGCAGGATGCAGAAAGGCTGCTCCAGCTGCTGGGGCAGAGCGATATGTCAATGCAAACACTAAAAAAATCCACCAATACACAGTTCTGACGGGTGTTTTCAAGCGCTATGAAACCAAATGAATTGGAATGAGTAGCAACTCAACAGCTGTGAAGAATTTCTACTAACTTGTGAATGTTGACTGATAGCAATAATTGCATCCATTTGTGTTGACCAAACTCACAATTGTTTATTTATTCAAACGTTGTTTAAAAATTGTGAAACTTGTACCCAAGATGATAAATTCAGACCTAAAACCCAGTCAGAAAGATTTTACGTTAACTCACTCTCTAATTCATTTGATTGAATATTAGTCAAAAAGTCAATGTACCAGTAACACTGAATATTCAAGCTCTGATATTCTATGACTTTTGGGTTTTTTCACACCCAGGTTTGAAGTGTGTCTGTGTCAATGAGCTCACAGCAGCCCAGACCCAATCCTCCTTGAATGAATACTATAGGGGATTTAAAATATGCATAACTGAACCGGATGGAATGTATTTATGAAAAAAAAAAAACCTGCACATTGTATCAGTTTGAGATAAACCAGGCCTGCATTGCAAAACTATTTCCTGAATTGGGCTAAAAGATTGACATATTCTTGTTCAGGAATGTCTTTTGGTATTCACAATTCCACAACATGTATCACATTTTGAAGTAAAAGTGAATAAAACCTTTTCGTATTGACGGGCTTTACAGCTCAGAAACTGAGGGACACAAGAAATCTTAGCATTGACATTTTTTTGATAACCACTTCGTTTGGATTGAAAGGAGAAGGTTTGTGGATTCATGATAAGGTCTGAGAAGGTGCTGCCATTAGAGTGTGTTTGTGTTTGTGTATGTGCGTGAGTGAGAGAGAGAGAGAGAGAGAGAGAGAGAGAGAGAAAGAGGAGAAAGAGAGAGAGACCAAGAGAGAGAGAGAGAGAGAGAGTAAAAGACAAAGAAGGGGCAATTGTGTAGTAAAGTGATTTGATATGTTGGTGGAAGAGAAATTGATTTATGAAATAGCGGACTGTGCCTTTACAAAACCATCACCCAAGGGCCAATTAAGAAATATAGTCGGTGGATAAACTATTGAATGGTGACACTAATTTTTTGTCATCTCAAACCAGTTTTGCATGTTCATTCTCTCAAAATTAAAAGATATGCACTGATCAGCCATAACATTACAACTACTTGCCTATTATTTCATTGGTCTCCCTTTTACATCCAAGACAGCTCTTTGTAGAACTTTGTGTTCTGACACCTTTCTATCAGAACCAACTTTAACTTCTTTCCCCAAGCACATCAAAGAGCTTTGGGCTCCAATGACACTGTGGCTGGCTAATAAATGCCATTCTGGAGAGCACTTCTAACCACTGTGATTGTAACAAGACCAAATGTTATTTGTATTCTGGGGATGCTCTGACCCAATTGTCATCATAATTTGGTCCTGGTCAAAGTCGCTCAGATCCTTGTGCGTGCTAATTTTTCCTGCTCTCAGCATGTCAAGGACAACATGTTCACTTGCTGCCTAATTTATCCCATCCACTGACAGCTTAAGTCAGAGTGACGTTGATTACGTCACTACGATGGCTAAAATATCCGGTTATGGCTCAAGTAAACCGTTAGAATGGTTTCATTGATGTATCATCCAGGTGTGGGAACATTTAGTATTTTGTCCTTTTCCATCCAAATGATGAAGACTACTTCAGATACATCTGCAGGAATTTCAGAAATAACCGGCATTCACTATTCTTTAAATGTATTTATTTCCTCAAATTCCAGATTGATTAATTCATTATGTTAAGGCAGCTGTGGCTCGGAGGGCAGAGCAGTCCTTCCAAAATGATCAGTGAAAACAAAGGAAATGTCTCAGTAACTATTTAATGGACCAAAAGGGGACAATGTCTTTTAGCACAAAACATTTTCACGATTGTCTCTCTATAATTAATCTGATATTGCTTTTAAAACATCTGCAAATTGGTCCCTTCAAAAAACTTTTATTCAAGTTTCTCTCCAAGACACTACATTTTATAAACATTACATTTGAACACATGTTGCTGACTAGTCTACCTCACCCAAAGCTTGTTGTTACTGAATAGACAATGAGTGCATCATTTCAGTGCAACTTGCTGTTGACAGAAGAAACATCATGTAGGCACTTCATTCCTTCATTATGAAGAAAGAAAAAATAAATGATCTTAGATTTGAGCCTGGTACTCTTATGCTTCGAGGCATAAGGGTAAACGATAAATGTCGGGCGACGGTGGCTCAGATGGTAGAGCGGTTGTCCACTTATCTGAAGGTCGGTTATTCGATCCCCAGCCACTGCTGTCCACATGTCGGAGTGTCCTTGAGCAAGATACTCAACCCCAAGTTGCTCCCAATGGCTGTTCCATTGGTGTGTGAATGATGGTTTGAGTGGTTGCCGCTCCTGATGAGCATGCGGCGCCTTCCATGGCAGCCTCTATCATCACTGTATGAATGTTTGTGTGAACGGGTGAATGCTGACTCGTGTTGTAAAAGTGCTTTGAGTAGTCAAGCAGAGTAGAAAAGCTCTATAAGTACGGTCCATTTACCATTTAAACCATTGCACCACGAGAACTACAGCTGTCTCCTGTTGATCAATAACATCTAATATCAGGGAATAGGTGACTCTAAATTGCTCGTAGGAGTGAGTGAGAGCGTGGATGGTTGTCTGTTTCTATCTGTGCCAGCCCTGTGACGAACTGGCTTCTCGCCCAATGTCAGCGGGGGTAGGCTCCAGCCGCCACCACCCTGAGCCGCCACCACCCTGAGCAGGGTAAGCGGTTACAGATAATCGATCAAATGGATTAATGGACCTGTCAGGCAGACAAATACACACACACATACAAAGGTAGGTTTTTGGTGTGAAAAATGTTTGACACATCCTTTGTTTTAATTTAACCAACCACTGCGAGTCCTATGTGCGAGTGGATACCTACGCACTAGCCAGCAAAGCAGCGGTTTTCTTCCCGTTTGCATGTGGGGTGTAATCATGCGCTGTAAAAGGAAAATTGTTGATGCATTTTCATGATAATGTTTTACTTTCTCATTTATTCATTTAAGTTGTAAATTCTTAATTTAAGTGAGTGTTAACAGTTGAAATAATTTATTCGAGTTCATGAACAATGTTCTTTTTACAGTGTACATATCAGATTCCGGTGGTAGGTTTCCACGGTGCAATATTATGGGAGTATTGCTTTTTGCTACAATGTACTGCCTTGACAGAGGTTTGAGCGCCGTGCTATTAAGTTTTTCCTAATTCCGGCGCTTTCATCATTTCCCCTGCTTTCCTCTGTCTTCCGCAGCAGTTTGTCCGCAATTCGGATCAACAAACCAATTCCTGTACCCTTATGTTCGTTTAATTCCCAAATTCTCTGCCTTCAATTGAAAGTACAGAGTTATTTTTCTCAATGTATAGATATTGCCAGTGCATTAAACTGGGGGAAAAAATGATTTTTGTCTTTATTTTTGTTTTTATGTTAGAAAAAGCCAAGGATGGAGTCTTGGGGGACGCAGAGGGGAAGGTATTAACCAAGGCAGTTGAGAAAGTCCCGATGAATAGGATTTTTTTTGGGGGGGGGCATATTTAAGCATGTGATGACTTTCTAAACAGAATTATGTGACTTGTTACAACCCAAAAAGTCAAAAATGGCCCAATCGTTTTTCTAAAAACATGCTTTACAAAAAACTTTTGGTAAGTTTCCATGAAATACTAAATCTCATCATGAAATAGTTATAGATCGGATTCTTTTTTTGTCCTAAAACATGCTTGACCAAACAGTTAGAATATGCAAAGAAATAATTCTTCATATTTATTTTTTTTTGGTGATGACATAAATTAGGGTTAGTGTTAATTACGACATTGTCATTTATGATACAGTGGTTTTCAGAATCAGCAGGTATTTAAAGTTTAATTGGTTTGCCTCTTGGTTCACACATTGTTGCGATGGTAGGACTTGACTGAGCATAGTAATGAAAGCTGGGGATAGTTCTCACCTCATTTCCTGTGAATCAGCGAGGAGTTCCTGTGTTCAGATTTTATACTTCCAGGACTTGAAAAGAAACCGCCCATTATTAGTCGTTATTTTCATCACTGCAATCAGCTATGTGTCTCCGGAGCAACACAGTAGACTGAATTGAATTCAGTCATTTACTTAATAATTGAAAGGGATATTAGAAAATTGATAGTGCCCTTGTATTTGTGCCTTAGTTGTATTATTTCTTCTCACATGTACGTGTTTTTCTCCTCTTAAGTGAAAGAGCTTGCTTAGGGTCACTCAGCTCTATGTCCAAATAGAAAAATTGACATCAATTTTCCTGTGTTTATGTTTCAACATCTATATAGCGCACTCATCTCGTCCAGTACATCTTGTTCTCCCCCGACAGTCCCCTTGTTAAAAGACCTTCACACTTGCTTCATGTGTACATTGATGCATGGCTGCATTTGCATAGAGATGGCCAAGTGCTTTTGTCAAATAACAATATATTGGAGCCTGACTTGTGTCGTGTAATTCCTCATCTCTAGCCTGGTTCTCCTTCAGATGAGACCGCAGAGCAGTCCTTCTATAGCTCTGCAACACACCGCAACCTTTCACATCACATGTATTATAGCAGTTGATCACCTGTTGTTCCTAGCCTGCCTGAGGCAAGGATCAGATTTTAAAAAAGGATGATATTCATAAAGGATGACATTCATAAAGGATGACATTCTCTTGCAGAGAGCTGTTGAGTTGTAGAAAGAGTTTTGCTTCTAAATGTAATATTTTCAATTTCATTTCTAATCCCGTCTGCAAATCTTGTTTTCTGTGTATTTACCGTTGACTTTTATAAAGTAAAAACCATTGTGCCGCAAACAAGCATGATCCAGGATGAGTCATGCCCACGAATCACGATTGATTTATTGGAGAAGTTTACTCACAGATGTTTTCGTAGCGCTAATTTTGACACAACCTCTTCTCACAAGGGAGGGAATGCAACCAAAATGTTGTAAAGTAATTTAAATCTTCAGGACCCAGGTTGCAGGATGTAGTGACTTGGTGGAGAGGCAGCAGACTCTGATCATGTGATTACCGCTCCACTTACCCTCATCTTCCAGGAATGAGGGAGAACTTATGATTTAAATTCATTTTCATGATTTTTTCGAACATTTACCTGCTATTTTTTTTTTTTACCTCCAAACACGGTTATACTTTTGCTACTGAATGATTACATTTCTTTCAACTCCACAGTAGCTGCAAATATGCAGAGGGCATATTTGTCAGGGCTTGTGCAGTCATTTCTGCTGTGTGAAGATATGCTGTCTCCAAGCATCTGTTGACAGAGTGCAGTCTAAGGCTCAAATATGGCAGAAGCGGTTGCAAATCTTCAAACTGAGTTTGTTCAGCTGCTACTTTCTCGCGACCCATCCTGCAGTTCAGGAAATATATTCCAATGATGGCGCAGTTAAACCGTCAGCAGCAGCTGCACTGTTGGAGTAACTGCCACCATGCACTCTTCAAACTCAGCAGATTATTATGAGTAAAGATGGTTATTATGTGATTAAACATGTTGGTGATGTTACCTTTGGTTTTCCGAAGCCAGAATGTGTCCAAACCTATCTGATTCAGTGTTTGAGATCTTAAGCTACTCTGCATTCACCAACTAACACCTGTTGGACAGGTCAGAGTCACATGACTGACCATGATGTGTTCACTGACAGTTTGTGAGTACAAACACCGGGGAAAGAATTAATTGAATTAATTAAATGAGGTTACATTGTATAGAAGCTCTAAATGTTTGTTTTCAGTAATTCTGATTTATTGCCCAGTCCTACCATGGTGGCTCCTAAAAATGCAAAATGAAACAGTCCCACCAAAAAAGACTTTATGGGCTCCCTTTTTTGATATAAAAGGGCCATTCTAAAATAGTGATAAATGGACTGTACCTATAAAATGCCTTTCTAGTATGCTTGAGGCAGTATTATGAGGAGCTAAACATTTCACACAATTGGAATAGCCATTGGTAGTAGTTAAGGCTTCAGTATGTTGTTCGAGGGAACTCCAACTTACAGACTGCATGGACTGGGGATTGAACCACCGACCTTCTGATAAGTAAACGACTGGTCTACCTACTGAACTTCAGACGCTAAGCTGAATTGGGCGAAATAAGGTGATTACATATGAATGGAATTTGTGGTTATTACATTTCTTTCCTGCCTGTACATCTCCCCCAAAAACCTACATCACTATGACTATGGCAGGAAGTTAGAACAGCTTTCGGATTTGTCCAGATTTACAGTTTCAAGTGGTTGGTCCACCACTTTGGTCTAGACAATATTCCACGAAGATGAAACCCACTAACTTTTGTGATCTCTAGTACTCAAGCACACATCAGATAAAATTTCAACATTTTGGAAAAAAATACCCAGCAACATTCCCATCAGCATCAATGAGTGCTATTCAGTATAGAACTCTTAGCTGAGTCCTCATCTCCACCATGCATGCACATCTAGTCCCCCCCCCAAAAACAATATTGATGTTAAATTTAAATATCAAATTGATTATGCCTACAAAAGAATCCACAGACACTATTACCATGATGTCCATGTGCATCAATTAGTGTAATGAGACTAACTTCCGACATTTCACATAAATGGAATGATGGATGATTTTAACAAAGAATAAATACATAAAAGATGAAAATGAAATGAATGCTTATATATATTATTCACCAGGGTCTCAGACACATGAAATACTGAGATTGTGACCTGCCATGAGGAATACTGAACATTTAAGAGGCTGTCCAATCTTCATTTAAAGCTTTTTCCTGGTCTCCTCAGGATGTCTTCACCAAGAAAAAACTTTTCTTTTTTTTTTTAACAGATCCCTTATTTAGTAAAACGCAGGCCTCTACCAAACAGTTAAAATGTCACTTCATTGAAAATATACCAAAACACTTAGAGATACCAAAAAGTTGGAAAAGCCACATTAACTCCAGTTTTTTGAAGAAATAAAAGTTTAGTTTAAAAATGTATTTAAAAACAGTAGAACATTGCTGAAAACAGGAAACAGATTAAACAAACTGACATCATCAGGGTGGAGGTGCAAATTGTGTTGCCTCGACCGCAAATAATTATTTAGTATCATCTTTTTTTTGAAAAACAAAAAGAAATACAATTTAAGACCATACATTGGTAGTAATGTTGGTTTACCAACGTCAGTTTGTTTCCATAGAATCAGTTGTACCACATGTTCTACTGGAGCTTCTATGCAGGTACTTATCATTTTTTACATATTAACACTGAAACATCGTGTTTTTTCAATGAATGTTAAATGACATAACATCAAATATACAAGATAGATAAAAAACTAAAAATGTTTAAAATATTAATACACATTTACATTTAAATATAGGAAGAAAGTGCAGAAAATATATAGAAAAAGGAAGAGTTTGATGTCCCAAGACAAAATAAATATTAATTTAATGTAAATTAAAGCATATATATTTAGAATATTGAATTTTTTTTTTGATGAATTGTCAATTTATTGTCTCAGACACTCTACATTCACTATAATTTGACAAATTTCTTTATGAAAAAAATCATATTTATGAAATTATTTCAGCATATATATATTTGTTGCAATCACATTAGATGTGTTATGAAGACAGTAAAGGCTTATCAGAAGTTTGTGTGCTTACTGGTTAGCTTACTTGGTAGCGCATGATTTTAGAAAAATATTTGACATTAATTAGACATTTTTTGGTCGTATCAGGTTCCATTATTTCTATTTCGGTACTAAAAGGTGCTGAAGGGGTTCCATCTGAGTATTTAAAAAAAAAAAAAAATCTCTCTGCCTAATTCCTAAAATAATCCTATTATTATATATAAAAATAATTATAATACATTTTATTGATAACGCACTTTACATTTAAATCAAATCTCAAAGTGCTAGAAGGTAAAAGTATATAAAAGCATTAATAAAAAAAATATTTTAATAATAATATAAAAATACGAACATCTAAAAACCAAATATAACTCAAAAATGCAAACATAAATCCAATGTACCACATTTATATGCATTATTCCCATATCAAAATTAATTAAAGCCACATAACATGATTTATTTCTAAATGACAATTCAAGTCAGAGTTCTGAGAACACGGAGAGACTTCTGATTTATAGATTAGCTTTTTTCTGAAATAATAAAAAATAAAAATAAATAAATAAAAGGAGAATTTATCTGATTTATTTCGATTTTTTTTTTCTAGGACAGAGAGTACTCTAATTTCATCAACTCCGAACACATACACAATGCTGACCAATTTTACTTCTGCCATGATCTTACAAAAAAGTCAATTAAAATACACTGATCAGCAAACGGATACATAAGCATGTGCTTTATGACATAAACAGAAAAAATAGGTTATACAATCGTATTTTAACTTTTTACCGTAGGCTGTTTTATTTTATATAATTCCCAAAATGTACAAGCATTGATTATGATGTAATTTCAAAAAGCTTACATTGTTAAAAATAACCAAAAAAATAACCGCCTTTGAGATACTACGGTTTAGTCTTTCCACACAGGCAGAGAATGAGTTTTTCATTGGACACACATTTTTTAGTGTATTGATAAAATTAATATATAAGGTGTAACTATTTCCTGTCTTTTACGTCGGTATACTGTATGCCGATCTCGACAATTCAATAGGAAACATAACTGGCACAAGATAAATGGTCTTCAGTTATTTAATCATAAAGTGTATCATGCCTTTATTTCTGATGTCATTCTTTTGAGAGCTACTTTGACATTCTTCTGTCTGAGACAGAACGCTCAGCTGTCTTATTACGGTGATTTCCTGCAGTGGAGCCTCTCTGCTGCTCTGTCTTCACCGTTTCAGGCGCTTAGTGGACACAGAAGCAGACTGAATACCAAGTCATTTTGTTTCTCACAGAGTTGGTTGGAGTTATTCAATTCTGCGCTGTCTGTTGATAAGCCGGTTTAATTTGTTATTGCTGGAGTTTTCTGCTCTGCTAACGTTAATGTCTGTGTGTTGATGTGGAAAGTTCACAATACACTCCTGGTTTGCCTCTCTCATTGAGTCAATAAAGGCAAACATGCTCACAACAGCTGCCTTTATGAGATAACTAGTGTGTACGTGCTGCAGACTTGTCCTTATACCATTTTTGGTAAATCTCCAAATGACAGTCGTCCTGTCATTACAATTTGTCCCTCGAAAAGTTGCTCATTTATCCTTTTTTCCTGGTACTAACACACCAACTGTGAGGATAAATCACTTGCTGCCTGATACATCCGACCCAATGACAGCCTCCATTGAAGGAAAATAATCAACGTTGACTTCACCTGTTAGTGGTTTTAATGTTATGGCTGATCAATGTATACTCCTACATTAAACTGACTCTTGTATGTCCTCATGTCCTTTCCCTGATGGAAAGAGAAAGTCCATCCACATTTCCTGAAAAGCTTTCATGCCAGAATTGCATAAAATTTCAAAAATATTTAGCAGGGCCTCTAAAGATGTGCTTTCCTCTTGGATTCGCTTAGTTTTAGATTTTGAGCCATGTCTGAACATAGAGGACTTTTATTCTGGGTTGGTTACATTCAGAGCAGAGGCGGGGACATGGGTCCCATGACTGAACTGAAGTCGGGCTTCAGTCATAAATTTAAGGACTTGAGATTACAACCTACAAATGTAGGTATATCACTCAATTCATGTGTAGATGAAACAAAGAATCATCTGTATCATGCTTTTACCTCCTTTTTTTGTGTAAACCAATAATTCATTCATTTAGAACACTGACATTTCAATTATATTTAGAGCAATGGTATTTTGTTCAGTTGATCCCACTGGATTAGGTCTGTGCAAGCTGATTGGGAGAAAGGGAGAGAGAGAGGGAGATGGGGGGGGGGGGGGGGGGGGGGGGGGGGGGGGGGGGGGGGGGGGGGGGGGGGGGGGGGGGTCTCAGTAGTAAGTGCATTAGCGGCTATGAAATAAAGTGATCTCATAGTCGTTAATAGACAAATCCAGTAATTGCTTTCTTCCTGGTTGAGTAATTTGTTACGAAAGAAAATGTCTGTTTACAGAAAATTAATATGAAAGTATGTGAATTCAGCGTTTCGATTACAATTTCAAAAATACAGGTTTCCATACCCATGATTATCTAAGATAAATTTGTGTCATTGGGATTTTGGAAGTCACTCAAATGACAGCAGACTCTTTATAATGCTCTTAAGTCTCTCACAGGACATGAGTCTCAATTACAAACATATTTCATTGCCTTATTAACAACTAACATTTTAAAACCATTGCTGGTGATATATTTTCTATTTCAGAATTATTGTTGCAAATAAGAATATTTTATCAGAGTTTCAGGCTTGAGTTAGAGTTAGCCAAAGTAGTTGATCAGTTTATTGATTATCAGAATCAGCTTTATTGGCCATGTATATGCATACAAGGAATTTGACTTTGACTTTGTGCAGATCTAATTGTCCGTTGTGGTCTGTTTCTGTCCTGTTTGGTAGCAGACCCAATCCAAACAGTGATGGATGTAAAGAGAACAGACTGGATTACTGCACTGTAAAATTGGATCAGCAACACCTGAGGCAGGTTGAGCTTCCTAAGCTGGCGTAGGAAGTACATCCTCTGCTGGGCCTTTTTGATGATTGTGTCTGGGTTGGATGTCCACTTAATGTCCTGAGAGATTGTAGTTCCCAGGAACCTGTAGGATTCCACAGCAGACACAGTGTTGTTCAGTACAGCGAGGGGGGGCAGTGACGGGGGGTTCCTCCTGAAGTCCACTCCCATCTGAACAGTTTTGAGCTTCTTCAGCTCCAGGTTGTTGTGACCACACCGGTCCATCAGGAAGTCTGTTATCCACTGACAGGTGGAGGTTGGTACAGCGAGCTGCAGGAGTTTGGAGCAAAGTGTTCTTGGTACAATTGTGTTGAACGCTAAACTGAAGTCTACAAACAGGATTGTTGCGTATGTCCCTGGAGAGTCAAGATGTTGCAGGATGAAGTGCAGTCCTGTGTCGACTGCATCGTCCACTGACCTGTTTGCCAGGTAGGCAAACTGCAGGAGGTCCCGCAGGAGGCCTGTGGTGTCCTTCAGGTGGGACAAGACCATTCTCTCAAATGGTCCATTCTCTCAGTCTGTGTGTGTCTGCCGTTTGGAATCCCCGCTGACGCAGTTTAACGACCGCACCGGCTCGCTTCCCCCTCCGACATCTCCGGTAGCTCCCACAGAGAGCCGCTGCTCCTCCAACTAGAAGTTGAGCCAGGTTAACCAATTGTTCTGGAAATTGTGAAAAAGTATTCCCAGTCGATGGGCGTATGTTAAAAAGTTCCTCTCTGGAGTATGTGATCACAGAGGGAATACTGTAATAGTACTGTATAGTTAGTTATATACATATAGATAGTTGATTCAGTCATTGTATTCTACTATGTGCTACATTACCATACATTCTGCTGATTGTTACATAGTAATTACACTCTGCTGTCGGTGGTCGGGCCCAGTTACTCATAATTTGGCAGAAAATCCCAGAGAAACCATGCATATGAACCACATGTACTTGTTAATACTACTTATTTCATGTGGACAAAATTCAAACAGTAGCCACAGATCTTGTGGACAGCATGAAAAAGTGAACTCATTTGTTTGAAAAGGCCAGTAGTGATGATTCACCACAGCATAATCACTTGATTAGCATGGACGTCTCATCTTATGAGACATAATCAGAATTGAATAGACTGATTTGGCTTTTTTTAGCCAACAACCAGCACTGCTAGTAACACGCACGCACACACACACACACACACACACACACACACACACACACACACACACACACACACAAGCCTCACTTACACTTTGCACTATGGGACAGTATAATATTCAACATATCCACATTTCAAACTGCACGTTTAATTTAATTTAATATAATTCAATGAATATTGTAACTTGTTTATTTCTTAGAGTGTACATATTGTACATATAGTGTAATATTTCTATTATATTTCTATTATAGTGCAATATGTCCAGTATATTGTATACTGGACTATAATATATTCCTTTAGTATAGTATAGTATTTATTATAATATAATAATATTTTACTTCCTGTATAGTGTTATATTATACTATAGTGTAATATTTATATTACACTATAAACATTATTACACTATCCCCGTTGTGAGATTAATAAAGGTTTATTTTATTTTATTTTATTTTATCTTTTTTTCATTCATGTAATTACAGAAACCTGAATATAGTGGGACTGTCATTCGATCTGCGGCTGTCTGTGATGTGGACTCGAACCTGTAACATCATCTGTTTTACATATTTACGTAATTTACCAAATTATAATACAATATAGAACATAAAATAACACAAACGGATGCCATCTAAAAAAGAATGGCAGACTAGAGGTATATATATATGTACTAATATATATATATTTATATAAGTAAATATGTAGTAAGTTTTCCTTTGTCATAACACATTATTATTTCGTTATTTCGTTATATGCAAGTTATTTTGATTTTACAAAAAATTACTGTTGTAGTCATATTATCCATTTTACAAAGAAATACTGGTGTAGTCATATCCCATCTATGTTGTGTCTGACTTGCTCAGAAATACTCCGTATATATGGAATAATGCTTTTCATTCATTCTGCACACTGAGTTATACTTCATGTATGAAGTAACAGAGACAAGATAGTTTCAAATTATTTAAATTT
The DNA here is from genome assembly GCA_009660295.1 of Lophius piscatorius. NCBI lineage: Eukaryota > Metazoa > Chordata > Actinopteri > Lophiiformes > Lophiidae > Lophius > Lophius piscatorius. Next base: position 20,568 of record VRLP01004114.1, read on the forward strand.
CCGTGCTTAAATTGTTTGAGTGTGTGGGTTCAGTGTATTTCCCTGCTTAGATTGAGAAGAGATGGAGGACTTGTCATTAGCCCGTCCTTTTTCTGCTGTATAACAGTGGCAGCATGATTCCACTATGAAACGGATAGAAATGAGAGAAGCCTTGACTTTGAGGGAGGCAGGCATGCCTGCTGATCGGTCATGCTGTTGGAGAAGCCATTTTCAGGAGCTATATTCCTCTGTAACATCTGTCGCTCAGGTCAATTTTATCTTCTCTCGTTTATTCATTATTCATAAATACAGGATTGTGATCCTGTGGTAATTACTTTTCCAGCCAAACCTATGCGCTCAGTGTGGAAGCCATTGACATGCTGCAGCCCCAGTCAGTGGCTGATAAAGAAGGAAGAGAAAGTATGTGATGGAAACTAAGGAACATAATACATTTCAGAGACTGCAGCATCACAGCCGGCACAGGTTTTACAGCGGGCAGCGGGATTAATAATTTATCGTTAGTGTTATCTGGTAATAACAAGGAGAGAGTTCAAAAATTGAACAACATTCACGTTGAAATGCTGCCCGCTGAGCAGAAAACAGACTGATGTGCAGAAGATTTCACTCAGCATCTCCAAACCAATGGAGAGTAAGCAGATAATATGTGTGGGCAATGTTTGGCAAAGACTGTTTTTTTGAATACTCATTCATTATTATCGTTATCACCGCACGCACAAAGCCTCCTGATGCCATGTGGGAATTGCTCTCAGTTTAGATTAAAAAGAAAACATTCCTTTTCCTCCAGAAAATTCATATGAAGCCACGAAAATCCAAATTAATTTAAATGAATAATTGCCCATCCTCGATAATAAAGCAAATGTATTACTCTTATTATTTGGTGTGCACATCAATCAGCCACAACATTAAAATCACCTGCCTAATATTGTGTATTTTGCCACTGAAACAGCTCTACACTGTGTTCTGACATGTTTCTATCAGAACCACGTTTTCACAGCAGTCCTTCTGTGGGATCCAACAATATGGGCCACCCTTTTCTCTCCCCACATGAGACACTGATTCACCTGCGGTTAGGCCTTACACAATTATTACATAATAGTCTGACCGTAATTATTATATCTTCGAAAAGCATTATGGAATCGCCATCGCCATTGTAGTGGGTCGCGTTCTCTGCAGATCCTTCGTATTAACGCAATGAATCCAAAAGCAATTTCAATGACCTTTGGGCAAAGAAGGACTGGATTGATAAGCAATTGATATTCAGAAATATCAATTATATCTATCCAACACTAGGGGGAGCTTTATCTCAAAAAGATTTCAGAGCGTAATTTCTCAACCGTTGGTCCAATTTAGTCCAAATTTGGTGCACATGAATCGACTCGATCAGATCTATCTTGTATTTCACCTTTTATTCTTATGGTTTATATTTACCCTCTAGGGGGAACTTTTTTTTAAACAAAAAATAGTGTTTTTGGACATAAAAAGGATGACAACGTAGTCCAGAATTGAAAGGATTTCAATGGTAATTGTGATAAAAGTCCGAGAAAAATATCATCTTTCTTCATTAGCTCCAAGTTGTTTTTCCACTGGTTGATGTTTGACTGTTAATGATGTCATCATGATTCTCTTATCTCTGCTTTGAGTGGAGGAATAAATTAGTCTTTAGCGTAATATCATGGAGCATTTTGTAACAAAGTCAAATGTCACCGTGGGCAAACTCTGGTTCAAATGGAAACACAGAGCCTGATATCTTGAAAGATGCAATTAGTATTTAAAAGGTAGTTGATCACAGCGGAAATGACAAAACTACAAATCTATGGATCCACCAACCCACCTGATTCACTGAACTCTGACAGACTAGCCACTGGTCCCTCGCAGAAAGGAGCCATTATTGAAGCTTCTCAACGATACTAATACGAAACACGTATTAGGCTTTCTCTTCTTCATTAGGTGTATTTGTGTCCTTGTAATCGGTATGATGCTGTAAAGGTGGAACCGAATAACTGAAGACAATTTAATTCAACTGTAGAATCGCAGCTTACCACTTATTATACCACTGTGTTTGAAAAGAAGGTTCAGCTGATAAGTGACAGTAATATGGCAAATTGGATTAAGTAGTCGGTGATCAATTATGAAGTAGTGTGGCAGTAAATGCTTCAGCATACCTCAAACAAAGCTCCTCATATGAAGGAGTCGGCTAGGGGGGCAGGGATTTTGGGTTGAGTGGGTCTTTTTTGTAGATAATCCTATGATTTGAATCCTGAACATTTTATGTGAGACCACATAAAACATGGTGGTCTCTCTATCTTTGAATTTCACTGGTACAGCAGAGAACTGTTGGGAAGTCTCACATGAAGATGAAAAACTTATCGAACTTATCTACCGAAAGCCAGGAATGTTCCTGTATGCAGTTTTCTTTCCTGACTTGGATCTTTAGGAATGTGGAGGGAAACATACATTTGATAAATTTCCAATTATGTTCTTAAGATGTCTCATTTATTTAAAGTCACAAGCTTATCAAGAACATTTTCATACGTTAATTAATAACAGCTTTTCATTTTGTTGAGAGCCCAGAATCATTTCTTCCTCAATGGGGAAATAATGAAAGATATAACTTTCAGGATTGTAACCCTTTAAATACTTGTTTACATGACATATCCATTTTAATTTAAAAATAGTCAAAACATTAGTTATTTTCCTCAAACTAAGTTCTAAGTGAATTACGTTAATAACTAGCAACATGTCCTGACATGAACAAAGAGTAACTCATTTCCAGAATTTTATTATAGGTTTTATTATATCATGTATTTTCCAGACGTGGCGAATCTTACCAAAACCGATGATAATTACATTATAACTGCCAAAATTAGCAAAATAAAACAGTTGAAAGTCAAAAATGTCTCCAAGATTAAAGAGAAAAATATCATTGGATGGATTATTTTATCACAAAACATTCACATTAACAGAGGAAGAATCTTAATGACTGATTACTGCACTCTTCCTCGACAGTCAATAATTTACTTTGTTCTACACTTTGATTTATGAACTAGTAATAACTCAACAATGATCTTCTTTCCTCAGCTAGAGCTTTATGAGAACCAGAAAATCTGCTAATGGTTTAGCAGATCTTGGTTTAGCACTTACTAAACCAAGATCGTGTGTACGATATCATGCAGAAAATAGCAGTTTGCTTGAGGGGCTACTAAGCTCAGCCTCCCAGAACCGCTGATATGAGTGTAGACTCAGAGACTATCGGTCTCATTCCAAGAATAATCGCCATTTTTATACTTATTCTCCCTTAAATCTTTATATACCACACTAAATAATGTTCAACCTGCCAAAGTTTGGTCCGCTTTGTTACTCACCCGATGAGCTGTCAGTTATTTCTTCAATTTAAAGCACCACATTAGCATACTGAGTCCAAACACATGTTGAGTTAGAGTTAGTGATCACGCAGGCGTGATCGTACCGTCCAGAAGGTTAAACAAAGTATTCAAGTATAGTCTGAAATTCCAATTTTTCCGTAGCGCCTTATTTTTGATTGGGCTTTCTAGCGTGATATGTTATTCTGTATCGGTTATTGTTTCTATCACGTCCTGATGAGCCTCAAAATATCTACCTCTTACCCTTCCTCTTCTTCTCTGTCTTCTTCTCAGGTATTGTTTCGCTGATCTCGCTGGTCATCCTCTCCTACGACCGCTACAGCACTCTGACTGTGTACAACAAGCGAGGGCCAAACTACAGCAGGCCCCTGCTGGCTGTTGGGGGCTCTTGGCTGTACTCCTTGTTCTGGACAGTGCCCCCTCTGCTGGGCTGGAGTAGCTATGGCATAGAGGGGGCAGGAACCAGCTGCTCTGTGTCCTGGACGGTTCAGTCAGCACAGTCACACGCCTACATTATCTGCCTTTTCATTTTCTGCTTGGGTATACCAGTCCTAGTGATGGTCTACTGCTATGGCCGCCTGTTACTGGCCGTCAAACAGGTACAGAGACCTCAAAGTGTGTGTCTGTGCATGTTTTTGTGTGTGTGTGTGTAAATGTTTGTGCTGTTTTTTTATCAGAACGTTTTGCCAACCGGTTCTTCAAGACAGCTGCCATCATGAACCTATATCACCACTGATACTGCATTATACAGTTATTTGTTTTCATATTTTACTTATCATATTGTCATTACTTCAAGTAATGACAATATGATAATGAAGTATTGTCATTACTTCATTTTTTAAACAAGTATTTTAAAAATGTAATTAAAAAATTATTAGTATAATTATTATTCTTTACTCACAAAAATAATGGGAACACATAATCATCACAGTTTAAATCCAAGTCAATCACGCCTGCGGAATATCAACCTGTTCAGTCAGGAAGCAATAATGATTGTGAATCAATTTCACCTGCTTGTGCAAATGGGACAGACGACAGGTGGAAATGAGAGGCAATTAGCGAGACGAACCTTATTAAGGAATGGTTTTGCAGGTGGTGTCCACAGACCATTTCCCTTTCCTCAACCATTCTGGTTGGTTCTTGGCTAGTTTTGTATTTTTCCGGTGCCCTCGTCACTAGTGGTAGCATGAGACGGTACCTGCAGCCCACAGAAGTTTCTCAGGTAGTAGAGCTCTTCCAGGATGGTACATCCATACGTGCCATAGTCAGATGGTTTGCTGTTTCTCCCAGCACATTGTCAAGAGCGTGGAGGAGATACCAGGAAATAGACCATTACACCAGGAGAGGTGGAGGGGGCCGTAGGAGGACAACAACCCAGCAGCAGGACTGCTGTCTGCTCCTTTGTGCAAGAGAAACAGGAGGAGCACTGCCAGAGCCCTGCAGTTACCTCTAGCAGGTGACATGTGTGCATGTTTCTGCCCATACTGTCCCCATGAGGGTAGCATGAGGAACCCACGTCCACAAGTGGGGCCTGCACTCACAGCCCGGCACCGTGCAGCCTGATTGTCATTTGCCAGAGAACACCAGAATAGGCAGATTCTATTGGTGCCCTGTTGTCTTCACAGATGAGAGCAGGTTCACACTGAACACATGTGAGACACGTGAGAGAGTCTGGACACGCTGTGGAGAAAGTTCTGCTGCCTGCAACATCCTCAAGCATGACCGTTTGGCGTTGGGTCGGTGATGATCTGGGGAGGCATGTCTTTGGAGGGCCGCACGGACCTCCACATGCTAGCCAGGGGTTTGTGACTGCTGTTAGGTACCGGGATGAGATCCTCAGACTCATTGTCAGACCGTTTGCTGGTGCAGTGGGCCCTGGGTTCCTTCTGGTGCATGACAATGCCCAGCCTCACGTGGCTGGAGTGTGTTACGGTTCCTGGATGACGAAGGCATTGATGCTATTGACTGGCCCGCCTGTTCGCCTACCTCTGGGACATCATGTATCGTTGGATCCACCGCCGCCACGTCACACTACAGACTGTCCAGGAGCTGACTGATGCCCTGATCCGGGTCTGGGGGGAGATCCTCGGGAGAGCATCTGTCGTCTTATCAGAAGCATGTCCAGACGTTGTAGGGAGTGTGTACAGGCACGTGGAAGACATCCACACTTCTGAGACACATTATGATTTCTCAACAAATTATACTGTTGAATCAACTGGAATATTTCCTTCATCCAGATCTGGGATGTGTGATTTAAATGTTCCCCTTATTGTTTTGGGGTAGTGTAGAATGATGAATCTTATTTGTAAACAAAATGATTTGTTAACAATTTTGAACCGGGCTTTGGCGGATGTCTGGAAGATGTCTGTTCATTTTTGCATTTTCTTTTAGCAAACATTTAATCTGATAAAACACAAAAACAGTTAATACATAAGGTAATTGTCCAATTTTCCAATTTGAAATCCAAAATGGGTGGAAATAGGCTTACTCCAATGCATTGTGAGTTTATTTATATGTATATGTTTGCATTATATCCCACTTCAAACTCCCTTATATACGTATATATTTTATACATTTCAACAATTATTACATTCAGCATGTGATTCTTTTCATTAAGAATGCTTTTCCCAGAGTCATTTACACCAGCTACTAATAGTTCGACAAGGCGAAGCACAGTGAGTAATGAGTGCGTACATGTGTCATTTAAAGATGGAAGCCCGGCAGGTAGGCTGTCGGAACCTTTCATTTGGGTGGGTGAAATAATTGAATAGGAGAATTAAAAGACTCGTACTGCCTCAGACGCCAGATTGGTTTTGTCACCGCATTTGCACTGATTTATAGGAATTCTTTTCTTTCTTTTTTTTTAAATATAAGAAAAACAATCCTTCAAAAACCAACTCACCAACCATGGCAGTGTGTAAATCCTCTTCACTGCCAGAGATTTATCCCTGAAAGCAGAGCCCAACATTACGCCGCAGAAAGCTCAGCTGCTGTTGTTGTTTCTTCACTCGCGCTAATCCAGTGTTTGTGTAAGGTGCTTTGGATCTAAGTCTTTGAAGTGCTGAACAAATAAAGATTATTAGAGACCGGTTGCTGAATACAACCACAGAGACGGACAATAAAGACCTCTGTGCCTCTGCTCCTGCCGATTGTTGCACTTAGACTTCTGCCGTGCGCTGCAGGAGCTGGAGTCACCATTCTGGATGATGAATCTAGGGTTTCCTTCTCGTGGTTGGTTTATTATCCGCCTCCTGGATCCCCCTTTTATAAAGTGGGAGAGATTACAGTGAGGAACCAACCTTCAGAGTGCCCTTGAGCTATAATTACCTCTGTCTGGGTCACATTAGATGAATTAGCATCAATTTTTGATTAAATCCCATTTGTTCAGTCACTCACTGTTCAGGCCTGAAAAATTAACACCACTTGGATTTATCACACTGGTGGTTCCTTATTAAGAAGGTGCTTCTATCATATTAGCTCCCTTGAGAACATTTAATTTCCTACAATACGAACTGCATTTTTCTTTTTCTTTTTTATAATCTAACAAAGTAGAATATTTTTGAATGCAGAAGAAAATGGAATATATTTAATAGGAGCAGGCGGTGTAGAGCAGATGCTCCAAAAAATAATCCTAGTCATAAAATAAATAACGACTAGCTGCTTCTATTTCAACCTGCGTGGAATAGACAGGCGTATATTTATAGTTATTATTGGTGGTGTCAGTGTGTTCACAGCTCGTGTTAATCTGTCATCGTGTTGATGTAGGAATGCTGCAGATGAATTGACCACAGTATGTTTTTTATTATTATTTATTAATATTTTAATAATAATATAATGACAATATGAATTTAACCCTCATTTATCACATACATTTATCTATAGTACAATACAGTGAAACGCCCCCACTTGGAATTTTTCCCGGTACTTGAGTAAATGGTGTAGGAGTTGTGCAGCAGCATCCCAAGACATTTCATCTGTGGTTGGTTTATGTTTGATTAAGTGTTTGAAAACCAAATCCTGCTGATGCGGTTCCTTCAGTCAGACACCTACGTCCAGGAATTCATAGTAAATACTGTAGTTTGATTCAGACAGATGAGGCTTTTCTTTTCTCTTTCTGAGGAAGCTACCACCCACAGTGTCCTCTTTAGTCTTCATCCTCTGCTCATCCCAACCTGTTGAAACGTAACTATAAATGGAGTTTAGTCTTTCATGTAATGATCTGGGAAAAAAAGGATTCTACATGACAGAAGGTTTGAAGGAAGGACTAGAATCAAATCTTAACCTTTGGTCCATTCCCTTTAAGCGTTACAACAGCGGATCATGTTTCCATCTCCACTTGTCCTATGCATTTCCCTCTGTTACAGTAACCAACTGCATGTCCTCTCTCACCACATCTAGAAACCTCTTCTTTGGTCTTCTTCTTTCTGGCAGCTCCATCTCCAGCATCGTTCGACCAATATAACCACTATCCATCCTTTTCACATGTCCAAACCATCTCAGTCTGTCCTCTCTTACTTTGACTTCAAGACGTGTAATCTGGGCTGTCCCTATGATGCGCTCCTGTTTAATCCTGTACATCATCCTCACTCCCAAAGAACATCTTAACATTTCCAACTCTGTAACCTCCAGCTCTCCATCCCGCTGTTGCTGCTACTCTTCTGTCTTCTCCAACCACTCCACCCTGCCTGCATTTGCTTCCTTACCTTTTTTCCACACTCTCTGTTGCTCTGAACATCTGACCCCAAGTCCTGCTCCTTCTTCACCTCTACTCCTTGCATCTTCACAGTCCTCCCAGTTAGAAAAAGGTCCTAAGACAGTGAACTTCTAGTGCTGCTGTGTCAGGAAGGGCATCCGATCTAAAACTTTCGCCTAATCAATATGCAGAACATGAAACTGATAACCAAACAAATTGGTAGAAAACTTTGTAAACGGATTACTAATTAGTGTTTAGAATGCTGAATGACATAATAGTGATTAAAGGCAGGTTTATCGCGATATCACTTTGTCAGCTTCTCTTTATTAAGCTTGTCAAAGAAAGCCCTTTTGTCACTAACACATTTCGCAGTGACATGTGACAGTGAAAGAGTGACATCTCTCTCCCCAGCAACGATTTCCAGCTCATTCTGACATATCCCGAGGACTTCCCAGACGAGATGAGATAGATAGTCGCTCCAGCAGTTCTGGGTCCACCTCGGGGTCTCCTCACAGTTGGACGTGCCTGAAAACCCTCCAGAGGGAGACGTCCTGGAGGAATCCTATGTAGAATTTATTAGATTAAATATGGTCCACAGGACAACCTCAGTCATGGAGGAATTACTCCAATATATAGCTACTTGGTGTTTTCTTGGTCTATGGTAACTCAAAAGTGTCAGAATTTATAGTAAAGTACCAACAACAAATTTGCCAGTGGGCGTGTCCAACCATATTTACAGTGGAGGAGTTGATGGAATCTTGTGTTGCTTTTGAAGCAATAAGTATCACTTATATCTCAGAGATATGTGCTTTAATATGTTTGAACAGAAAAAAAAAACAGTGCAAAGATTAGTTCACCAATGTCTCAAAGAGGTTCAGAAGTGAACCTTTGAATGGGAATTTGAGGAGGATCAGGATCAACATGCAGATCCAGGAAATATTTTCCAGATGTTGCAGAGCTATGGACTTTGATCCCTCAATTATCTTCTTGTTTGGTTTGTTTGTAAGAAGTATTGTGAAAAAAAACGAAGATAATAAAGAAGAAGAAAACTTGGGAGATTCAGGTGAAACTTGGGAGAAGTGCGACCCATGGTCCAAGGAAAGTCATCACATTCAATTTTGGGATGGACTGGGTGGATTCAGGATTGACTTTTTTTTATTTTTTTTTCATTCTTCTTGCACAAAAACTACTGAAGAACTTTCTTTGTGGATGGCGGCATAACAAGACAGGCAATGCAGACTTATGTAGGATTATTCGGCCTTAGCCGAGGAATGCGCTCTAGTGAGTGGACTCCTTCCTCGCTTCAGGAATTTGTATAGATACAGGTTAGCAACACACAGCTTTAGTGTTTAAACAAAGAAAACATAAAAGCATTGCTCATTATGAATTATACGAAGTGCAAAGGCACATCAGTAAATTCTCTTATTTTGCACCTTTTCCTCCTCCCAAACTGAGGAAGACCGCTGCCACGAGACACTTCCATGTCTGTGGATTGTTTTGTAATGGTGCAGGTTGTCATTTTTCATTCTATGTCCCACCGCTGGGGATTTTTTTGCATATTGAAACATAAATGATTTCCATGTCTGTTTGCTCTCCTTCACTGATGATAGACGGTCTATCCACACGAGAACACGCTTTTCCTGAAGCAGAGGCATCTCTGAACTTGGATACAAATGTGTTTTTTCTGGGGCTTTTTTTTCTAATCTTGTTAATTGGCTAAGAGTTTGGTACGATGGAAAAAACTTTAGTCGCCAGTCCACTCCATTCCTTAAAATGGAGTGGACTGGCTCTGTCAGATACACCATTTATAAAGAACGCTGCCTAACTAGAATGGATAAAAAGAATAATCCATCCACTAAATCTTGAATATCAGAGCATCCTGGATGAACCAACGATGAAGAGTTAGATGAAGTGTGATTTTCATACTGCACTTAAATAATAAGGAAACCAGCAGCCATCAGTAGTGGCAAACAGGCATATTCATAAAGCAGAAAAAAGTTACTTGTAAAAAAAAAAAGAAAAAAAAAAAAAAGTTTTTTTTCCCTGACCTGAGAACTGGATTGATTTTTGGAAAGGTCAGCAGTTTTTATTTCAGACACTACATGATGTTTTCAGGACATCATTTCTCTTCAATTTGTTCAATTGTGGTGCGGACTCAGCTGGATGGCTGCAACCCAGGGGATTGGGGGCTTTTCGGAGATATCAGGGGCAGCAAGGGAATTTCTATTTTGAAAATATAATGAACAGATGGTTTAGATTAGTTGTGATGATTCAGGAATAAAAGTGAAAAGTTGTAAAAAAGAAATACTGAAGATACAGATACACAAAAATGTTAAGTACTTTGTGACTTTCCACCTCTGCCAGGTGCCTGGAGTCGCCATCACTTAGGATCTTAACTCTTATGATTGAATTATTTTTTCTTCACAAACACTCTCTGACTCCTCTCCTCAGGTGGGTAAGATTCGAAAGACAGCAGCCCGGAGGAGGGAGTACCACATCCTGTTCATGGTTCTCACCACAGCAGTCTGCTACATGCTGTGCTGGATGCCTTACGGTGTCGTGGCCATGATGGCAACATTCGGCCCACCCAACATAATAAGTCCTGTGGCCAGCGTGGTGCCCTCACTGCTGGCCAAGAGCAGCACCGTCATCAACCCCTTCATCTACATACTTATGAACAAACAGGTGAGATACCAACATGGGTTTTATTATTGGCCCAAAGCCGTCGTTTGAAAAATCCAGGACCGTTTAACATGTACAACAGCTTTATTTACACCGTAAAAAAAGACAAATTACAACAGCTGAAATCATACAAATGGTCTATTTAAATATCAATTCAAGTGTAACAAGTAGAGAATTCACTGACCCATCAAAACAAAAACACCCTAAGGCTGTTGAAAGTGAAACAGGACCTTCACTCTTATTCGGGTTACGGGTATTCCCTTCTTCTCTTCCTCTTTTCAGGAATACGGCAGGAGGGAGACGTAAAAACTTGAATCTTGTAGAATCTGTTAGAGGCAGTGTGGTGCAGCAGTTTCCACAATAACTGAGTAATAACAGGAAAGGAAAAGACATACCTCGAGGAGAAGGAGCACAGAGGCTGAGAGGACAAGATGTAATCAACAATACGAGTGTGTTAATCGCTTAAATCCCGCCACAGGTCACAACGTCTTAATTGTTAGTATGTTTGCAGTTAGTACTGGCTATAAATTTGCCGTCTTGGGATGACTAATAAATTATATTCCACTTAAAGGATCCCAGAGTGAGGCAATAGCTCTAGGTATTACTGCTGAGTTGGCTTAGCATGACCGAGTTGGTCATGCTAAGCCAACTCGGCTGCGACGTAACTAAACATGGAATTTGGCACGATATAGAAGAAGATGAAGTTGCCAGAAGACATTGCACTTAATCAAGGGCTCCCAGGGAACTATTAATAAGCTGCATCGCAGCTGGATGAGATTTCCCTGTCCATGAACATGCACTAAAATCTGAAAAAACCATCACTTAACCAATAAGAAAATCCTGTTACACAATGGCCAGTTTTCCAACATGACTGACGATGGTGTCTACTTGCAGCACAGTACAGCACAGACAGTTTAAAACTCTTCGTCCTCACTCCGATTCTGATTTACATGCACTGTGCACTGGAAAGTAATCAAAGTTATTAGAAATATACATGTACATTATGTCCAGGGATTCTGCACCTTCAGTGTGTTACAATCACAGGCAATAAAACAATTGATCAATTTTCACAACATAAGAAATTTCCATGATTGAAAGTGAAAGGGAAAACCTTCAAAGATTGTGTCAGTTTGCAAAAACGCTGTTAAAATCCTATAACAGTTGATGACTTCACTGAGTTCCTTGGTCCGAAAGATATCTAATGAACAAAATCAAGCAGGGCCTCGGGACTGAAACAAGCAACAAGAGATCAACTGGATTTTACATTATTGTGAAAGAAAGACTTTTACTCAGTCGTTCTGATCTGTGTGTCAATACAGAAAAAAAAATCCTGACCATTAATGAAGCCAAGATCATCTCTTGGTGGTTGATACACAGTATGATCAATATTGAGGCGCAGGTTTGTCGTCAATCATTGCCACCATAAGAAATCAAACTGGAGATTATTTTATCCCATTTGTCAAATACTGAAAGTTTTTTTGTTCAGGTTCTATAATGTAATCTTTTGGTGTAAGTGTTCGGATCAGAGCTTATATATCTCGGAAACTGAGCCCAACAATGAATTCCAATCCCCAAAATGATCCACATAATACTATCAGAGAGCCATCTAATTCAAAGTACACCAGACTATTCAAAGCACACCTCTGTGAGACATCATGTTTTCATTTCTTCTGATGAACCACATCCATGAGAACATTTAGCAAAAACCAAACGCATGGCAATAAAAGCCTTCGCCCTGCAGGAAAAACAAACAAAGAATCAAAACCAACAGTCTCCCCCTCGCTGGAGTAATACCTTGTTTGCTGCAGATGTGGCGGAGCGTAAACAATCATCCTACTTGGAGACAAAGCTAATCTGATGACCTTACCAGTTGGAAATCCTCTCCTGTGATCGTCTCCACTCTGATCTGCAGGCAGGTGCTCGCAATATGAGGGGATTCAGGAGGTATGAGACTGTTACAGCTCTAGGCAACGGAGCTTCGTGATGTAACATGATAGCGAGAGACATGGAATAAACCGGCGCCGATGGAGACCGAACTGCAGCGTTAGTGAGCTCCCGGGAAGATTTTCGCCATTATATGAAGTAGTAAAATTACATTCGATAAAAAAAGTGAACTGTCAAACTGCAGCTACTGCAGTCCTGCCACAGTATCTACTGCGTTATCTGAACAATGACAAGGCAACCCGAGGGAAGTGTTAAGACGACCACTAGGCACAGGGTTACGGCTGTTCTGAGCACCGGTTCAATCTCAAGATCCATTTGGCCCCATTAACTTTCATTTCATTAGTTGATCATGTTACATTAGGTCTGTTAGAGATGCAACTGGTGGGAGTGAGCTTGTTTGCATGCACATCAGTCATGTGTATTAAACCCCTCCAGACACCACCAAAACACAACTTCTGATTTCAGAGGAATGTCAAACAGGAACACGTGCTGCAGAGTGGTGACATGTACGGTAGCATGTCTATGTGACGGTGTGTATTGAAGCTAGGACATTCAGTATGGATAGGATTGTTCACATCCCTTTGGCCCAGTAAAATAGAAGAAAAAAAAATTCACAAATACCCACCGTTAAAAACAGTAGCTTTTCCTTAAAAGTGAAGAACCACCCATACTATTGAAAAACACGGTTTACACCATCGAAACACACCCAGTTATTCAAAATTCACTTGCCTATCTAAAAACACTGATCTGTTGCTACCCTTAGTCAGCTCCAAAGCTAACGTGGCTCAGCTACAGCAGAGAAAAAATGTCTTCTTCAGCTCCATCTTGGAGATGCCCAGTCTCTAGTAAACCATCTTAATGAAGACAAGGTCTTTCAAAAGCCCCCACGTTGATCCCGTCCTGGAGGGCTATGGCTTATGTTCTTCATGGGTCTAATTTGAAACGTTGAAGCTCCAGTTTTATCTCCACTGGCTTTATTGCACCTCTCCCTTAGTCAGCCAGAAAAGGACGGAGTGTGTGTGTGTGTGTGTGTGTGTGTGTGTGTGTGTGTGCGCAGGCTCAGGTTCAGAGGGTCAGCATTCATATCTCAGTTGTCACAGTTGACGGCACTGAAGCCCGGAAGAGTGACCCGTCCCTTCCTCCTGAGGTCGCCCTCGGGTCCCGTGTTGATTCGCTGGATCAGGCTCTTCTCATAAAGGAGGGGATGGTAGGCACCCAGTGTGCAGGCGGCGTCGTAATAACGTTCGTGGTAGTGGCACAGGTCAGTCTGCCTCATGGAGGGGATGTACTCGTACACGTGCACCCGCTCGCACAACGCCATCATCAGGAGGATGCCTGCAATAAGAACCAAGAGAGAGAGGGAGAGTTCATAGACCAAGTTAATGTACCGTACACCGATCAGACATATTATTATAACCACTGACAAGGGAAATTACTGAACAAAGACCAAATTATGATTGATAGACAGCTGTGTCAGAGCTTCTCCAAAGCTGTAGCTCCTGTTGGATGTTTAAAGTCTAGAGTAGCTATTACATATAACAGTGGTCTATGGAAGGATAATCCATGAACCGGCAACAAGGTTGAAAGGTAGTCAGGGAGAAGAACTACTGCAGCACCATGTGCTTATGTTACCGCCAATTCTGATAAAGGGGCGTCAGAACAGACAATTCTTACACAAGTTTTAACAGGTGGTTATAATGGTATTGCTGATTAGTGTATACTAACAAAAACCATGCCATGCTTTTTGCCACACATAAACTACTATTTAAAAAAAAATAATTTTCATTCATTTAACGTGGAAAGTCTCTTAGAGGATAAAAATATCGCATACATATTCATACATATATTAATTCACAATCGGAACAAGTCATCAATGTCAGGGATCAAAGAAGGGCTGCATGAGTTAAACATCTACTACCAGTTAAGCCTGCATCAAAGTCTTTAAGATGTTTTTTCTTGCATCCAGTGAGACCAGCTCTCTGAGATGCAGCTCATTGTGTAACTGATTCTGCAGGATGGAGCAGCGTACCTGAATGCAATAATACTTGAAAAATGTCACTGAAGAGGTGCATCTATAAACTTAAATATACATTACTGATAACTAGTGTCACCTCTTCTACTATGGGCGCTATTTCAGTGGCAGGTTGGTCCCAGCTCCTTGAATGAAGAGCAGGAGCAGCGTTTCAGACTACAAAGAAGGTAAATCAGAGAAATAAAACCTTATTTTCTGATTATTTCAGGCCTTATATTATAAAACATGAATTAACATCCACTGAAGGGGTCGCACTGTTGTTCTTTGTATGATAAAACACACTTCAAATCCACACCTCCAGCTCTTCAGACCTACAGATCACAAAGAAGCCAGACGAGAGATGAAGACAACAATGCAAACGAGCTGCTCTGTTTGCAGCCTTTTGTCTAACCTCTCATCTTGTGGATTGTTATTGCCTGGGAGAAAATTCCCCCACCCAAAGGCGGATGTGCCGAAAGGTCACCAACACAGCAAAAATAATGAGGCATCGGGAGATGGAATAACCCCTCTACCACTGCAAATTTGTACAAGGGGCAGTCATAGTAGCACACTGTCCTCGCCTTAAGGTAATTTTCCCGATGATAGTTAGCATTATAATTTAAAAAATATACTTATTCACTCACAAAAGTGTGAGAAAGACAGTTTCAACCTCACTGCATGAAATACAACAGAGTGTAACAAAAACGAAAGGCGCCACTTCAGTGGAGCTATGGATAAATAAATGATGGATACATTTTTCAAACTCCAAAGACAAACCTTCAGTACACGAGTGCACGTTTTGAAGAAAAATAAATTCTCAATATTTCATCTGAGGTGAGGTTCAACTTGAAAAATAGTGAAAATGGGGGATAAGACCATATACAGTCTGGTTAAAGATATATTGATTTTTTTTCGTTATACTTTAGAACCAGCCCTATCACACACCTTTTTTCTTGATCTCACACAGGAAGTGTGAAAAAAAAACCTCAAAAGACTCTCTGCTTAGCCAGTTTTTGCCCTGTCAATTCTGGGCAAATGTGAAAAGGGGGAATGCCTTTACAAAGGCACGGTAGAGTCCATGAAAAAGGACCCACACACTCTTTAGATGTAGAAGGCTCGAAAACTCAATGACTAAGTCTCCCGTCATTATTCATTAATGAATAAATATCACATTGTATTCAATTTCTACCCCTTATCCTACACACCAGACCTTAAAGTTGCATCATCCTGCTTATTTCCCCATTATTTCCATTGATGAATGTAATGATACGGATATGAAGGTTTAAGTGCAATTCCATACCCACATTTCTGCAGAGACTGAGATCAATAGAGACAGAGGCAGGCATGAGAAGAGCTATAGAAAACTGAGAGCTTTTTTTCTGCTAATTATAGCAGCCACCATGGGATCACAGGAAGAAGAGGTTGAGGGGAGGGGTATTTAGTATTTAAAAGAATCCACTAAATCCTACTCCCTGGATCGTAAGACCCTTTCCGACGCCAAAATTCATGTATGCAAGATGTATTCAAAGCTTATTTAAAGGCTTCTATAGTCAGAGGTCAAAAATCAAACCTTCTTCCACTGTTGCCTTGTCTTCAACTATTATTCTCCTGCTTGTTGCAGCAAAAAAAACAGTGTAACAGCGTGAAGAAAAGTGTAATCGTGTGTAGATTCTGAATATCGTTGTGTCCCACACCAGCTGGGGCATCTTCATGAAAGCCAATCCAACAATGCTGAAGGCTCAGCATGCGACCGTCGGGGTTGTTTTGGAAGGTGCAGCAGATCAGTAGAATACTGCTGAGACTGGACTTTTGTCTGCATGACAATGTCTGTATGAATGTGATGAGGGTGTTACAAGCCACCAGAGTAAGAGCATACAGTAAATGAATACCACATTACACACTACAGGCAATAAAAGTCACTAAAAAGCAGGTTTCTTTTACGTATCTATATGTGACTTCTTTGTTCTAATGATTGTTTGTTTGTTTTTTAATCTAGAACGGCTAATATTAATGAACTGATACTAAAATGTAATTCCAGTTGGGCGATTCTGGCCAGGGAGAGGGAGGGTGTATTAGTCAATTCATTCTTTTTCTAATTAGTTATTATTTTATTTTTTGTTGATGCTTTTATCCGTTTTTACTTTGTAGCACTTTGAGATTTGATCCAAATGTAAAGTGCGTTATAAATTAAATGGATTATTATTATTAGTCTTCCTTGGTATCTGCTCATTCTAGCCCTTTGGGGAAAAAAAAAGTAAAAACACTCCACTATTTATATCAACTGTGTCAGAAGGTGACTGCAGTTCCACGGGGCATTCTTCAGGTGAAGACCTGATTCTTATCAATTAGAAGAAATGTAGCTTGCGTGCTCCTTGAACCCTCCTTGAGATAAGGATTAAAATAGAAATTAATGCATAATGTATTAGGATTGTGAGTTTGTCTGCCTCAGCCTCCTGTGTGGCGTCTTTAATAGACTGTGGTAGGACACACACGGAGCTGCATGCATCTGGTTATTTTGTGTTGTATTTTTGTCATTCCTCCTCTCTTTCTACATTGATGCGCCCTTTTTCATTTGTTTCTGCTGATTGTTATCGGTCTTCCTTCTTTATTGCTGCTCTCCAGGTTGTTAACAATCAGCACAAATAACCGTGTTAAATCCAGCCTGCAGGTTGTGTAACCCCGTAATGATAGCATGTGTTATAATTACGTTGTTGCACAAGCTTTGGGCTTTATTGCTATCTTAGTAAGACCCAGAAACCAACCACATTCTATATTCCATCTCTGTAGAACAAGCGTTCCCAAATGATCAGTATACATACCGATTGGAAATAAAATCTCAAAGCGGATCAAACATGTTTAAGTTTCAGTTGTTGTCCATTTTTGATATTAACGTTCTCCAAATATATTCAAATTTTTACATAAAAATACTGATTTACCATCCAGCTTTAGACATTATTTTGTTAATTCACAATTTCCCTATTACCCCTGCAGATAGAATGTGTACCGGTATCGGGAAGTAATTTTATGGAATGGAAATATTTAATGAATTCTGTTACATCATTGTCTGTGTAGAAGTAAACTCAAAAAAATCTGATTTGATTTATTAACTTTTATTATGAAATCTTTGTACGCCAACTTTTGAAACGTATTTGTGATTTTGTATTATTCCAATGTAATTCTTTCTACTCTTAGGTGTGGTTTTTATATACACCTAAATAGGTTTCTACTATCCCCTAACATACAATTTTGTATTTATTTTAACTATCTTTGGATTTCCTTTTCATGTCTTGTTTTGATCGTGTAAACTAAATAAACATCTACCGTTTTTCCAGGAAATGTAATTAAATGAATCCGCTCCCTCAGGTCAATATAGTTGTTTAAAAGTTGACCCTTTGTTCCATAATAACAAATGTAGACGTGCAATTCTGAGTAATTCAAAAGGCCATCTTCTTAAAACCGTATCGCACGAGATATAGAATTGAATTTCCTGCATCTGTTTTCATTGATGAATACGCAAGCAGTGCGTGCCGATAAACTCAGGTGGTACAAGCTGTTATTGACTGTGAGGATATTAAAGGTGCGCCAACTCTGACCCACATACTTGCACCATGAGTTTCTTCGAGAGGGTCAAACAGAGGTCAATCTGCTTTTAAGAGTCTTTGAACTCTGAGTTGGAGTTAGTCTTAATCTGCCATGTTTTCCTCAGTTCTACAGGTGTTTCCTGATTCTATTTCGCTGTGATCACTGGTCAGCGGAGAACGGCAACACTTCCATGCCCTCCAGGACCACGGCCCTCCAGCTGAACCGCAGAGTCTATAGCAACACGGTCGCCTGCAAGGCCCAGGTCACCAGTGATGTTCTCAACCAGTGCTGCAGCACGGCCACAAAGCACACAACCGCCCCCGAGGTCACCAACTGAGCCTGAATATTTTCAACATCTGTGAGGACGGGAAACACAGTCCAGATGAAGCTAGTCGTACAATGTCAACTACTGTGGAATGTGAACTAAAGCATGATGCATTGAAGTCCATGTGCTAAAGTGTGAGCTTGTGTTTGTATGAATTAGAATCTCCAAGTGTGGCTATTTTGTTGGAGATTTTTTTTTGTTTTTACTTATAAAAGACACAAACGTACTAAATGTCTGGCCACAAAGTGCATACATAACATGTATTTTCTCCAAAGGAATTACACTCCTGGACTCTACGCTTAGATGCGATTGCTAAATGTTTATCCCTCTGAGCCTACTGAAAGCCTATTGCAGGATTTGGGAAGCTGGTTGTAGAGATTTGCATGAAATTTTCCATTGACCCTGGCAAATAAGTCCATCTAAGTGTTCTGTGTAGGCAGGTCAGATTGATTTTCATCTCAAAACAAATACTCTTTATTCTACAGAGAGCCAGGAATTCCTATACGAGCAAGCACCCGGCAATAATGGAGACATTAAAACTGCCCTTTAACAGGCACAAACCTCCAGCAGATCCGGGCTGAAGATGGGTGACCCTCTGCCTTGACTGGTTGGGTTAAAGAGATATGTGAGGCCAGTCATTTTGGAGGCATACTATTTTCTACAATATTTGTGTGTTATACCATTAGGATGTTCCATAAGTGGGACCAAGCAGCAGAAACCGTGGAAACCACCTTTGCCGATATGCACAACAGTATTCTAACATCAACCTTTTGTCTTATAGTGTCCTTAACTTGAAATAGTTGATAATGATAAATTATGTAAATATAAATGTTACCACACTATTTATAGCGCATGTTCTCTTAATTACAGTGGATTCAGGTTGTTACTGTTTTGGAAATGATCAACAAATATGTGGAGGTTTTGAAAATTGTGTCAAAAACTATAACTTCACAACAAACCCTGTTTCACAATCATTTAAACATGGTTCATTCCGTTCCTAATCCCTTCCTTCTATTCTTGTTAACATATTAAGGGAATGTGGCTAATTATCCCAGAAAATTCCTTAAATATATCTATTTGATGTTGGCTTAAATCCTTTTGGAAATCCCGATTATTTTACCCCCCCTCAACGATTTTTTTACACAAAACAAACCTAGTGCCTATCTCTGTTGCCGGTCAGTTTGTATTTGTGCCACTTTAAATGTCAAAGCCTGTCAGTCATAGGCGTCTGCTTCCTGAGTCGGTGTGTGGGTAGATTGCTGTATCCATTATTCAACATCTGTCTGCTTCTCCTCCGTGCTCCAGCCTCGGTGCTGCTCTGACTGTAAATGTTGAAGAATCCTGAAAATTCTCAACCAATGGCATCATCCTAAATAGAAATTTGAACATGTGAATGCCCAAAATGTTTTACTTTTGTCTGCTTGCTAGGCTACTTTTATTTGTCTTGATTTCTGTGGCCTTAATGGTTGGTTGGGTTTCATTGTTTTAATAAATGTCATTACTGTGGACAAAAATCAGTGCCTTGCTGAATATTCACTGATCTGTGAAATCATCGAATACAGACAGACAGATTTTTTTCTCTCTTTCTAACAGATATTTGTTATAGCTTGCTAGGATTGAGGCTACCATGCACCCAATGATTTCCGGTAGGTTATTTCTGGTAGTGCTTCTCTTTCATCCATGATCCAAAAACCAAAATACGTACAAAATGCATGTAATGAAGAGGATAAAGGCTAATGATAATAAAGATGGTTTCAGACAGTGGACAATCGCTGAGAGGGGAGAGTTCATCATGTAGCAGAATTAATCAGACGGCGGTCCAATTTACGGAACATGTAGCTTCATATAAATAACATGACAAGAACAGAAATAAGACTCAAGCTGACCTGTGTTATTTTCAATTCAAAGGCTCACTGCTCTTCATAAAGGCCTTCTAATTAAGCACTGATTTATGCTGGTGTTTACCAGAATAGAGTTAACGCAAACAAAGCTCTTGCTGCAGGGCCCGTTAACTGTGATACAGGATAAGTTCCAGAGTGGATTCTGGATGGTTCCAAACTTTGAACCTGTGTATTTGAGCGGTGACAGTCGAGGGTCACTACTACAGAGTTCATGCTGTATAATTGCTATTTGAGCTTGTGCACGTTGTGAGGAACACCTGTCCATTCGCCTCACTTACTGAAAATACCTCTGGGAGTCCACAAGCTCGTAAACTCTTGGTACTAGTCCCTAGCCCAGATAAATGGGGAGGGCTGCACAAGTAAGGGTGCCAAACCTAAAACCTGAGCCAAATCAACAATGCGACTCCACTGTGACGATCCCTGATCAGAAGCAGCCCGAAGAACAACAAAATGTAGGTGGGGAGGTCGCTTTTTCTGAATTAGCCGTCAGAACTATGTTTGAACATTTGGACGGGGGGAAACAAAAAGACCGGGAAGACTGCTGTGTACACTAAAAACACCTAGTGTAGATTCTAAAGAGGTTTAGCGATTTCAGTAGAGGTATGAAGGGGGTTTATTGGAAACTCAGACAGTCACAAAAAAAGGAAGAAACAAGGTAGGAGGAGCAACTAACATCTGCAACTAGTTAGTAACTTGTTCTTTGTTGAACAGGTAAACACTAGGGACAAAAAAGCACAAACACGGGGTTTTAAGATGCCGGCCCATTACAAAGTACAATTAGTTGCAGCAGTCCAGCCTAGAAGTAATAAAAGCATGAGGAACCTGCACAAGGTGTTGAAGAGAAAGCAAGTGTTGTTTTACGCAACTGAATTAATCTGCATGTCTAGTTTGAAAAAAAAAAAAATAGACATGCAGAAGGAAAACCTCTCCAGGATTCGTGATATGAGGTTTCCAGTAGGGTGCCAGAGAGGAATGTTCCTTGGTAATATTACAGGAGACCCTGATGAATGGAAAGAGGGACTGATTACCAAAATCCCATAATTTATATCAGCCAGCTCGTTAAGGACTTAATGGAAGAGTTTGTGTATATCGGAGTATTGCTAGCAAAATAAGGATAGGCGATGTAATACCTCCTGACTATAAATCCTGATGGCAGCGTGGATAGAGAACAGATCCGACACATAATCGGACTCAGAATGGATTCTTCAGAATGGTGAACTGCAGGATCATCATCATCAATATTGAGTTAAAGGTCAATATAATCCTTAAATGGCAGATTCAGTTTTCATTATACATCCAATTTTCATATGCAATTAAGTTATAGAAAGATTGAGACACATATGTATTTTGGATTTACTGACATTTACATGTAACTTGAGAAATGATAAAATATTCAGAAGGATCTTCAAGGCTTGGTGATCCGACGGCTGATGAATTTCTGAAAGCGTTCGCTGACTGTTTCATGATTATATGTATGGAATGTGATCTAACATGGCTTTAAACGTTAACCGGATGACACCGGCAGATGTTCATAACTTGGAAAAAAAGGAAGTATTTGACAAAACTTAAACGATCTAGAAATTCCACCATTTATAGAAGTTCACTACAACTGTATCAATGAAAAACACAAATAATAAACTGGTATATTTGTAAAATATTTACACTACCAGGACGCTCTGGAAAAAGATTTTTTATGTCAATGGGATTTTCCAGGTAAAATAAAGATTAATCAAAAGAAATTATGATGTGTGATAAAAAAATAAATAGTAATTATGATAGAGAAGATCTTGATTTTGTTCCAGGATATAGAATATAATCATCTTTATATACCTCTCAAAAACTAATGACATTTATACAAGTTTCTGCTTTACTTTTCCGTTGAAATGATTTAGAATATTGTTCTAATATTTTAGAATATTGTATCAATTTACATAAATATGACAATCTGAAATGCAACACTTGTAGTGAAGCCTGCGGAGAATTATTCACCTTTAGAGCTTACAAAGAGTTTAATTTCATTGCATATGTGTGACTCACAACTTCTCTGTTTTTTCTTATAGTGTCATTTTTGGACACATCCATACAGAAAAATTACACAAAGGTGAACATCAGTATTCTACTATATCAGCACTCTTACAACTCACTTTGTGTGCATTTTTCTTAAGTGGTGACTTTCGTTATTATCTATATCAATTATTTTCATCACTTTTAGACTTAAATGTTACTTTATCATTTCTTATTGCCTGAGGCACGCGATACATTTATTTTGAAAGTTGTTTTAACAGGGTTAATTTGCAGTATTTAATATTTTAAGAGCTAATATAATATAACAACTGGTCTGTTGTTATATTATATGTGCGGTCTTAACATTTTTTCTGAATGGTGGAGATCGTTGAAAAGAGGTTTTATCTCCCCTCTAGGCAAAGCCTAAAATATCTAAATCATTTGAAACCACCATTTAAAAAAATAAATGATATAACTTTAAACACGCGAGCTAAATAAAATGTGAGATACTGCGGTATTGCTTACCAATGTACACAAATAGTCTTTGTACGGTTGCCTGAGAGAAAAAGCTCATCAAATTGCTAATAAATTAGAGAGGAAGCGACTGACATCAGGTATGGACTGACGTGCTGGAGAGTCTCCAAGAGGAGCGTGCAGCAGTTACATATCCGACATCCCCCCTCCATAGATGTGCTGCTTTGGAGTGCATTGCATATTTACGCCACATGCTGATAATGTCACTGTGCATGCTGCAGATAAATAAAAAAAAAAGAAATCACCAGGTCCTTGCGCGATTCCCTACGCCTAAATCTGTGCTGGAGCGAGCAAGGAAATTGAGAGATAAGAGTACAGAGCCAACTGCAAAAGAACAGACGTCAGCTGCATGTATAGCAGCTGTATGTATGCACGTATGTGTGTGTGTGTGTGTGTGTGTGTGTGCTCACCTATGAAGCCAGACGAAGGGGGATTGGGCTGGATATTCTCCTGAGTGTTGCCCTGAATGACATCCCAGAGTTGCCAAACGTAGCTGGGATGAAGGATGTAGAAGGGTTGGTCAGGATGGAGCTTGCGGTGCTTGACGTATGGACCGAACAGGTTGTAGTCAGGACTGGCATACCACTGGTGACGAAATTGAGGGGTACACAAGCAGCTCAGATTAGACCACAGCGGAGATTGAATCGATTCAATAAAATCATTTAGTAGACTTCCAGTTCTCCTTCATTTTCTTTTCTCTACTCCACTAGTCTTAAACGTACATGGATCCTCTCCTTGCAGAAAAGAAGCCCACAGTTCAGTCAAAGTTTTATTCCCAGTGTCTTGAGCTACTATAATTTTCCCTCCAAGCCCCCACATTGGGAAAGAAGAAACTGTACAGGCACCCCATCTGCGTGGTCATGGCTGGTTTGGTCTCTAAATGAAGTGTAATTATTCACACCGGGTCGGTTGACACCGACACTTTCATTTCAATTAAAATTAGATTAAAAGCCTAAACAGTATGAAAACATTCAATGTAAACACCCCATTCCGAGAACCACAACATTGGGATTGAAATTGAATTCTGTTGCACCGGGGTGGAATAAGGGTTTTCGGAATAACCGATCAGCAAAACAAAAGCAGCATTTTAATGCTGGAACGGAACACTTCCTGGTCTGTGCGTGCATTTAATGATCAAGACCACAGTAGAGTTCATTTTAAACAAACTATCAAAGAATTTAGAGGGAACAAATTAAAAACTGCTGGAAACTTTAAAGACATCAATAATAAGGATAAATCCCAAAACAACGAAGTAGATCAAACCCAACAACTTCACTTTTTGTTACAGGTGCACAGATTTCAACTTTCTTGGCTGATCATCGATAACTGATTTTAATAAAGTCTGACAGGTCGATATCAAGTTTGCCTGTTTTCCGATTAATATATTCTTTAAAGTTTTAAAATCAGAATGAAAAATGAATTTTAAGTGTTTTCCTTTTGAAGGATTACAGTGGGACTAACATTTTGGAATTATTGTTATGTGTGTGTAACCTGACCTGTTGATAATGAATGGACCCTCCGACCTCCCCGCTGTGCGTTTCATAAACCAATTGTATGCATTTCAAAGTGAAAATAAAACTTTTTAAGCGTCATTCAGTCCATTATGTGTTATATGTTCAGTGTTCTAACATGCCTGGATGAGATCTTTAAACACATTTTCGGTGTAAATTTGTTTCTCAAGCAGCTGAAGCTTCTTAACGTCGTCCTGCATCCCAGCGTCACATGTTTACAACCTATTTAAAAAGGTTTGTCATCTGGACTGTGCATACTGTAACCTTTGATGCGGGTCTATTTGATGCGGGTCTATTTGGTACATCTATTTTATGCCTTTTCATTCTGGGAGAGAGAGGCCCATCTGACTGATGCTTACTGTCTTGATAAAGCACATTTTCCATCTGATCTAATCATAAAGAAAAATCACATTCTGTACAGATGACTATGAAGGCCTCAAGCCAAATTCAAGATTTTTGATCTCTTGCTGTTAAAATGAAACTGACTTGATTATGTGCTCATACTGGTGTTTTTTTTAAGTAGCCAATTTGATTGCTTGCTGAGCAGAAACGACATGGAAAAGCAGACACCGGGTGGCAAGAGAAACGCAAAATGCCAACTTCACGATTTGGATAAACATATTTCTCATTTCTTTCTCATAAACTGACGGACCAAACACCCCTTCATCGGATCTACTAAAATGAGCTCTTAAAAGTTTAGACAACGGTTCTGAATCTGGCCTTTGCCTTCAGATTGATGGTGGAGAATATTGCTTTTTTCACAAGTTTTGGCTCGTGTTCTGTTTTCAAGTTCTCCTTGATTTTAACTGAGAGGAAACAAAGCGGATCTGTTAACTTTAAAACATCGATGTCTCTGCACTACATTTGATTCAACGCACGCGTTCTCCCTCGGTAGTGCGTTTTTGGTTTGCGTGCTCTAAACACCTTTTTGCGTGTGTTCTTTGTTATTATTTGATAATGGATGATATACTGTTCATTGTACACAGTGAATAAAATAGAACTCAAATAAACAGATAATGTTAGACACCAAAAATACCCCACATAGAAAATGCTCCTTTGTATTGGGAGAGGCTTTAAGTCGTGCTTGGATGTACAATTATATAGGTAACGACCACAATTTGTATTCAGGGCCAGCAAACTCAGTGAATGGCACAGATGATTACACATCTTTGTCATGGCTCCATGACAGATCTTATATGAAGATAGTTCTTTTTATTTTTTCACTTTCGATACTGCATAGCCAGTTTACTGCATGGCAGGAAATTAAAGTGTTAGAGGCCGGTCAAGCATGTTTGTTGAATGATACAAAAACAGGAAAGGATAAAAGCTGGCAACAAAAGCTTATGACAACAATCACTAAATTATCTTTGGCACTACTATATAACATAAAGCTCCATATATGATTAATGATACTGAACAACTCCTCTGAGACTATAAGAAAATTGCCTCATAGTCAATGCAAAGATGAACAACATATGTGGTCCAAGGTCGTATTGAATGTGGCTACAAAAATAACAAGACCCAGACACACAAACAGCATGGTAGGACGACGGTCAGAGAACACACACATCCTCCGACGACACGGACACTAAACGTGCACAACGGAGAACTGAAGAACTTGTGTCCAAGGACACAGATGTGTTCGCATCTCAAATGAATCCATTTGCTGATGTGTATTGACGATAAGCGCAATGCTAATTAAATCTGTGCAAAGAAACATGAAAATGATAAAATAAGCTACCTGAAAAAATTCCACATCTAATTATTGTCAATTCACAACAACTGTTTTTTCTCAAGGTGCTGAATTCACATTCATTCATGATTCACCTCGAATTTAATCAATTCTTTCTTTATGCAAATCACCTTCATAAGGATATTTAAAAACAAAAGAGTTGACCATTACAGGTGAGCAGGTATTCCGGTCATGATCAGTGGAAGAGATCTTTTCCGCCCATTCAGATCAACATAACGTTGGATATTAAGCAATGTAAGACAAATAATAAGCAGTCGGCGAGGATCGTGAAAAGAGCAAGAAACAGCACACAAGCAAAACTGACCAAAGCAGATGGTGAACCACACACACACTGGCATCATCTTCGCCAAACCACCTGAGGAAAACAGGTGGCTGAATTCAAAAGAAAATAAAAAATAAAATCATCTAAATTCACCGTCAACTTTCCAAGCTGTCTTGCAGACAATCAGACAAAAATGTCTAATGACATAACCTCCCCCATGTCTCGCTTGCAGAGATCAAATAATATTGAGCAGGATGAGCAAAGTGACTCTAAATGCGATGATCACGATGCAGCGCGGGTTCCGCCCATTATGGAGAGTGATGATGGATAGTGGGTCATACCACTGTTGGATGAAAAAGCAGTGCACATGCCACTGAACACAGGAATCCATGTTCCACCGGATAATGAATTAATTTCCTGGAAATGTAATAAAATCCAAGAACGCTCTAAAATTTGCATTGAGCCTGATCAAAGATGAGATTAGAGCGCTTCACATCGATTGGACATTTTGCCACACCCCCGCCAACAATAAATATAAACAATGCGCTACAAATATTGAGTTCAAGTGCAGCACCACTAGCATGTACCTGTAATAAATTTCCAACAGCTGCTAGGTTGTTTCTTGAGGACGATACAAACACTGGATTAAAACTAGCATTAGCAACAATATTACAAAGATGTAACCTGAGGGTCCTGCCCCCAAACACAAGACCTACAGAAGTGATGGTTGTCTGATGGAAATGAGCAAACCACAAGGCGTCTGCTAATTAACCTCCAGAACCAATCAAGATGCTCCAACAATAAATTGCAGGCTTACCACAAAAGGCTGAGAATGGCAACCCCTTTCAGCCATGTGGTGAGTTCAGGTGCACAAGGGAAAATCCTGATTCTAATGTCTTTTAATGGTGTCATGGTGAGCAGGTATTCAGATTTCTCACCTGCAGCTTGAAAACAACAAGACTTTCATAAAGTAAAGAAGACACAGAAATCGAGGGCATGAGGGAAGGCCTCCTGCTCCGTCTCTGACTGACCATATGGATTAAAGCAGAACACTTTTCAGGAGTCGCCAAATACCAAAACATTAGAGACATCTGCCACTTTCCCTTAGTTGGTCTGACCCGTAAAGTCTATTCATCCGAGACAAACCTTTCAAACAAAAGTTCTGCTCAAGAGCAAGAGGTATACAAGGGTTTTCGGTTAGTACACAGCCAAGGTACATCACGCCTCAGAAGATAGTCGATTTAGAGGGGAAGAGGTTGGGGGATGGGATTTTGGAGTTCGCTCACTAACTGATCTTTATAATCTGCACCAACGTCACTTCTAATGCTACCTTAATAATCAAACAGGGATAATCTAATGATTGGTCCACATGCTGGAAGTCTAAACCCATTTAGCTTGAAAGACTGAGCTTTAAGGAACTGCTTTCATAGAAGTCTTCTCCCACTTCACAACCTTCTCTGGAGACACTGCTCTTATGCAGGAAATGCACACTTAAATCAGATGCCGAGAAGGACTTTGAAAATGTTGTTGGATATCTCAGAAGTGCAGTCTATCGTGTACATCTAGGACCAGAGGTGTAGCCATATTAATCCAATCCAAAACCAGCTCTGAGCCGAACGGTTGTTAACATCTCATTTTAGCAGGCCGTAATCTATTAACAGAGAGATCTTTGTAAAATATTTATGCAGTCAATGTTCATGTCCCTGCTCTCAGAGGGAAGACGTCCAACAAAACCACACTGGACAGATTTACTGGACGTCCTTTCAACTCGTCACACAACTCCTTTCTTTATAATGACATTTCGGATGTCTTCATCTCCACTCTGTGAGGAGCGCTGTCAGCTGACCGTCACCCATCAGATAGTCTTCATAGGTATTGAAGTCCCACCCGACAGACAGTCATCAACGGACATACATGTGGATTGAGATGTCAGTCATCAGAGTACTGACTTTGGTTCAGCAACAGGAGAGACTGATGTATAGACTGAGGGACTCTAGAAGTCCGTATTCTCCATTCAAAACATGCAAGAATTAGTTAAGATATAAGCAAATTGAAGAAACCTTTTTGAGATGCAGACCTTTAGGGCCACTAAAATGCACAAATGAGATTTCTTGAAATTTGAATTTTCTCCAGTGGTTTCTGAAAAGCATAATCAGACACGTAGTTGACGGGTATTAACAACTGCAGACCGGGTTGACCCAACAAGACCCGCAGTTTTGCCCATTTTTCCTGGTTCCAACACATCAGAGGCTTGGGTAAAATGTTTTCTAACAGCTAACTACATCCCATCGACTTTATTCTGACTCCACCAGTCAGTGGTTATAATGTTACGGCTGATCAGTGCATTAGCTAAAGAAGGAATTGAAACATTCCTCTCCTGACCTTTTTCCCATCTTGGCTGTGATCTCAATGTTAAATTCTTGCAATTAACCTTAATAAATGCATTGAATGCACTGAATTAATTCCAGTTCCATGACTTTAGACGACTGATGAACATTATACAGTTGAGAAGAAAACAAAGATTCCAACAGCTCCGTCCTTGCTCTCGGAAAGCCTTGAAAAAGGTCAAACGGAAATGCATTTTCATGGGTTCCCACGACCTCAGTAATTACCAACCCTGATCAATCACCTACCTCCTCATTACAACATTCCTGTCAACAGGGATGCCCTCTGAGTCCGTTATGATGTGCGATTGATTTCTATGAAGCCCCTTGGTAGAACGAGAACAAATAATCCATCCAGTGTTCAGTTAGTGATTGAGTTGTTTATGACATCAATAGATGATGCCGCTTCATTCCTCTACCCTCCCGAAAAATCCCAGCATCCTCTTTAAGAACTTATTATAACATTTGGTATTCTTTCTGGAGGACTCGCGCTACTTCTTGAGATTTAAGACCCAAATCTCTTCAAAGCTTCCATAATTCTCCAGATAAAATAAAGTATTCAGAAGTTGTTATCTCAAAAAATGAAATGTGGAGACTTCTACCCCTACTATGGTTACGTTAACGCCATTAAAAAGATGGGACTCCTCTGGTTTTTCCAAACATTCCGGGCAATACAATCATGGGCGGTGTCATAACTTGTGGACTTGTAGACCTTCCCTCCTTTCTTCACCAACAACAGTCATAGTGCACATCTATATCAAAACGGGACAAGGTCACAAGTGGGTCAACCCAGAGAAGACCAACATCTGAGAATCAGGACCATTCAAGTTGTTTAAGACATAAGTTTAAGTTTAAGACTATGCAATTCTTCGATACCAGACGGCTCTTCCAGTCGAATGATTAAACATGTCAAATGTTTTTTTTGGGGCTCTCTAAGTATTTTATTTGGCTATCCTTGAATTGTCATCTTGAGGACGGGGTTAATGATCTTTTTTTGTCGAAGTGGGGAATGGCCGTCACCGCCAGAGATACCACAATAACGTGCATTATGCTTAATATAATGTGTTTACCCCACTTATTTGAATTTTGTCAAAGCTCTGTTATGTCAACCAATAGTTCCTGCTTGGTGCTGCAGGTATTCATGTATATTCAGGTTCCCAGATCATTCCCAGGCTCTCTCTACAGAAAAATTAATCAAAGTCTGTCCAGAAAGTTTTGAATCATCCCACCAACAGACCATTAAATGAACCAATGAATGTGGCTTAAAAAACATTAACTCCATGCGTAAGGTAGAATACACCCACATATGAGAGCTTAAGCTGCATAACTTTCAGAAATTGTTTAATTTACCTGAATCCTCAGCCTGTTCCACCTTTACTCTTTGTACTCACGCCTCATCTCAGTCAGGCTTTGGAATAACAAAGACAGAATCGCTTTAGCAGACCGTTTATCTCTGCTCCACCACCCACAGCTCAGCTGACTGATTTTCAAACTGATGATGTCATCATTTGGCCAGTGTCCATAAAAATGATCACATTCCCATTCAGAATCTTCTAATTAACACCCGACACTGGGGCATGATGATTTCCATGCTTCAGTGCTGGTATTACCTAATTTAGGTACTTTGAAGCAGAAATGGTAAGAGAGCACTTAGAGTTAAGGATTCATCAAAAACATAGGTTTGTCCCGTCTGATATGGGGTCATGACCCCCATGTGTTGCATACGGATGTTTTTATATTCCTCATGCATCTGTACAAGGTCTCGGTCTTATTTCCTCACGATTACTTGTTGTAAAAATAGTTATTACACAACATATCCTTTATGCATAATGCCTTTAAGATTTTGAACAAATGGGACGAAAAAGTGTATATATTATTAGTCACATGGTAATCGAGGCAAATTACAATGGTAAATTTTAATGGATTTCCAAAAACTTTAACATTATTTAGTGCCTGCAGTGGGTAATTTATTCATTTCCAATAAGGGGTTTGGACTTGAATGACAGGTCTTAGTCATCTGAGTATCTTGATGGACAGCAGGGTTATCTCATTACTTGTTAGGTCATTTGTCTTAGTCTTAGCTCAGACCAATGACCTAATAATGAGCTAAGACATTGGTCTTAATCTTAGCTCATCGCAGCAGCAGAAATAAACCCACTACAGCCTGTCAGTCTGTTTCTTTGCAAAAAGCCACATTTTAATGTAAATTTAGAGTGTCTAAGAAAAATTGAAAAAACTAAGCCTACGCTATTATCCCCGACAGCAAGGGTATGTCCCTGAAAAGTCCCCAATCCCCTCTGATGGACGAGATCTACCCCTGGTTGAAGAAGATATTTGCACAGAATTTTATAAAAAGAAAAAAAGGACCAATAAATGTAGTAAATTATGAACTTGCATGACAGATCTCCTAGATTCGATTCATATGCACCAAATTTGAACTTATTAAAAATATATTTTGAAAAACAGGGGGGATTGGACCAATGGGAGCAGCCTGCTGAGGTGAAAATTTGTTTTTTTTTTGTTTCACCTGCACTTCGTACCTCTGATACCTTATGCTTAAGAGGACCATAACAAGAGCGAGGGCAGACGGAATGAGATTACATGACAGCAGCAGTAGCAGCAGCATGAAGTCCACGAGACACACCGACCACGAGGAACCACGGGTTACAAAGAAACCTGCACATGGCGAAGCAAAGAACATCCTCCGGACGTGAATTCATTAAATGAGAAGTAGCATTATAGAGAAAGTGAAGTGCAACGTTTCTTTTCTAAAGCAAACCACTACTCTCATTAGAAGAATCCTTTAATGTCACTGTTGGCTTGGTCAAAGCGTTGTTGTCTAAAAAGAGAGATGATTTTCAGCGTGAACAAGCAGTAATACACGACCTGATCACCTATTCCATAGTAATCTTCAATTATATTTCAAACCAGGACCTAATTTCCCCTTAGCTGCAGATAATTGTGGAATACATCCGGAGAATGTTAGCGTACAAGCGGACACGCAAAATAACAACCCCACAGCGAATTATACGTTAACGCCTGAAAACAAGTCACTGCTCATTAAGAAGGACGAGCGGTTCTGTTATTAGTCAGTGAACAAAGAAATTGTGAATCAATAAGAAGAGACAAGGCCTTTTTTACGATTCCTACATAATGGAAATTGGCAGTATAATTGAAATAATCCGGAGAGAAGACAACACGCAACATGCAAATTGAATTTAAATGCAAAGCATGTCTTCTTCTTTTTTTTTAGCTTATTAACATTACTGCTTCAACCATTGTGAAACACTAAAATCTAATCTTATTGATTGCAGTAGCGGGCCCTTCCATGAATTATAATTATAAGGTAGCACAAAGAAGAGAAGGTGTGAAAGGAGTGAAAGCGGGAGTGATGGTAAAAAGGTGCTTCTGAACACAAACTAAAATAGATTGCATTGCATTTCCCCGGCCACCGACAGCCTAATGATGCGTTTTGTTGGTTCATGTGAGCAAGACGCTCCTTTTATGAGCAAGAGGCTCCTTTTATACACACACAGCAAAAACACATACCTTGTGTAAGTTGACAGTGTAAGGCGCAGGGTCCCAAGCCACCAGAGTCACATTCTTGTAGATTGTGCTTGAGTTGAATCGATGCCGAGGGTTAGCCAAAATCTGCAGAGCAAAATATGTGGTGCAGAAATAGAACATTGAATGCCTTCGTCTATCGAGCCGCATATTGTATGAACAATTATTTGACTAAAAAGAAAGAACAACCAAACAAAATTCTCCTTATAGTAACAGTATGTAAGAGATTAGTGTTGTTTGCGGGACCAAGTGATCAAAATAGGGGGGGGGGGGGGGGGGGGGGTCTGGCTGACGGTCCAAAGGAAAAAAAAACGGGCTCCACAAACAAAAATTTCCCCCCAAAATGGGGAAAAATTTTTTCTCCGGGG